>JBBMEG010020591.1:0-26553 GCA_037832605.1 Cyclanthera cordifolia | reverse complement strand
GTGCTTTGGCAAATCTTCGGGGGGTCAGCGCTGGCGGGGCCGACCTTCGGGGGTCGGCGCTGGCGTGGCCGACCCCCGAGGGGTCGGTAATGGCGAGGTCGACCCCCAAGGGGTCGGCAAGGACGCTGGCCGACCCCCAGGGGGTTGGAAAGGGCGTGGCCAGCACCCGGGGGGTCGGCAAATATGTTGGCCGCCTCCCGGGGGGTCGACAAGGGCGTGGCCGACCCTCGGGGTTCGGCAAGAGCTTTGGCCGACCCCCGAGGGGTCAGCGCTAGCGTGGGGGTATGCGCTGGCGTGGCCAACCCTCGAGGGGTCAGTAATAACTTTGGCCGATCCCTGGGGGGTCGGCAAGGGTGTTGGCCGACCCACTGGGGTGACAATGGGCTTGGTCGGCCCCTTAGGGATCGAGGCCTCCATTTGGCAGACCCCAGGGTTCAGCGTTGGCATCCTTGTCCGTCGTGCGGGTCCCAACCTCTTCCGAGACTTTCGTGATATTTTTAGGTTTTAACATTACCCTCACTCTTCATTTCCGAGCTTGCTGGATTGTGAAGAGTAGTTTAGGTCCTTCCTCTTTTTCAAGGTTTTTAGGCTACTTAGGAACTTTTTATAAAAGTCTTGCCTTTTTCACCTCTTTCTGTAACCTTTAGGTTACTTAGGCACTTTTATAAAAAGCCTTGCCTTTTTCACCTCTTTTTGGAACCTTTAGGTTACTTAGGCACTTTTATAAAAAGTCTTGCCTTTTTCACCTCTTTTTGGAACTTTTAGGTTATTTTGGCACTTTTATAAAATGTCTCGCCCTTTAGAGTACTTTTCAGCATTCGTAGGTTACTTAGGCTCTGTTAGAGACTCACCTTTTCCCTAACTTAGTGATTCGTATATTACTCCTTACTTTGGCTGTCACGGACCCTTCATCCGAATATGAGACTAAGTTCCACCACCTTAGCCTCCTATTTTCAAAAGAAGACTCGGCATAGGGCCTCGGTAGTCGTCGGCAGCTTCCAACACTTGGACTGTGTTCTTTGGAGTCCACAGCCTGCAGAGTATACTGACTTCGAGCGCTCTTTTAGTGGTCGGGATCTCCTTCCCTTACTTTTAGGACTCCTACCAATGGTATGGTGGACCTTACTTCGGAGGACTGCCTGTTTCCTTGTAGTTTTTGGAGGGCAGGTCTTTATGCGCCTTGCTTCAACTTCTTGGTACCTTCGAGAGGACTTACGTCTTACACGCTCCTCTTGGTCCACTAGCATTGATCAATTCAAATGGGACTTAGCCCAAGTTCATGACGCCTAGGGCGTTGCTGAAGTCGCCTTGGCTGACTTTCGGACTTCCGCTAAGGCGGTCCAAAGTCTTGTCGCTTGAACTCATAGGGACGACTCATCTACCCCGCTCAATTGTGTTAGGAGTTTGACTTCTGCTAAAGTGAAGTTGTAGGATGCCTCGTACTTAGTCAATTTTGTTGAAAGGTTCTTCTACCTTTGTAACCTATGAGAACAACTTTGGCACGACAACTACCGGTTGGGCGCTAGACCGAATGAAAGGACAGGTTACCATGGTACCCTCTTGTCTCTTTCTAGGTCGTTTTGTGCCACCACAGTAGAAGAGGTCGCTGACCTTTCTTTATCGGCCTTTTAAGTATAGACTTCTTGGTGATATAGCACAGGTTGCTCATGACTTTCGCCTCTCCTAAGGTGCGTCTGAGATTGACCTCCTGGGTCAGGCTCCTCCAGCTAGGACTGAATCTGTCCTAGCCGAACTTAGTAGGCCTAGTTCCAGCAAGTGCAACACCGGATGACCTGGTTGCTCTTTGATGTACTTCTATTTTTATAGTCATACCTTTATCTAAGTATGCAGGCTAACTTGTTACCTTTGTATTTGCAGGCCTTCATGCATTTCGCATCAGCTTCCCGTCACATTTCTGAGGATTTGCGACACCCCCGCTCTTTTTGTCCACTAGCTTTGAGAAGCTTAAGTGGGAGCTGGCACAGGCTCGAGAAGTTCAGCAAATTGTCGAAGCTGCCTTAGTCGACTTTCAGACTTCCGCCGAAGCAGTCCAAAGTCTTGATGTTTGTACATGTCAAAAGGACATGTCCATCATGGCTCACCTTCGCCAAATGTTTGCTTTTGCTGAAGGGAAGCTGAATGACGTCTCTTACTTGGCTAGCCCTGTGAAGGGTTTTCCTGCTTTCGTGATCTTGGAGAATAACGCCGGTGAGGCTGCCATCGGCTGGATACTGGACCGAATTCAGGAGAGAGTTGCTATGGCAACCTCCTTCTCCTTTTTCGGCCTCTTTGTTCAAGCACTGCGGAAAAAGTCAGCGACCTTTCCTTGCCAGCCTTCGAATCCGGAATTTCAAGTGATCCAGCCCAAGCCGTTTGCCACGACTTTCGCCTCTTCCAAGGCATGCCTGAAAGAAGTCAGGCTCTTCCAGCTAGGACAGTTTCCGCCTAAGCCAGACTCAACCAACCAACTTCCAGTAGACGCAGCTCCGGGGGCCTTGATGACTTTTTCGTTGCCTTCCTTTTACTCGAAGCAGTAGTCTTTTTACTTTGCAGTCTTTTTCTTCTTCTAGGTCACAATCTAGGAACTTTTTACTTTGAATGAATAAGAGCTCTTTTTCCTTTACTTCTGTATCTTGCATACCCCCAATTTAAGTTTATGAAAAATATCAATATACTTAAATTAAGATAGTTTTTTGAAAGAAGGAGAAAATAACACTTTATTCATTAACAACTTGATTTACATTCTATTGAACGTACTTTTTCAAGTGTTTCGCACTCTCTAAGGATGGAGGATCTTATTCCAGTCCATGTCCTTGAGGTAGTAGGTGTCTGGGTGTGCCGCTTTGGCGACCAGGTATGGTCCTTCCCAAATTGGCACCAGGACTTCAATGTTGAGATCTTTCGTATTTGGCATCGCCCTCCTCTGCACTAAGTCGCCAACTTGGAAGCAGTTTACCTTGATTTAGAAATTGTGGTACTTGGCAGTTCGGCCTTTGTACAATGCCACCCTTATCTGGGTTGCGTACTTTTACTCTTCCAGGAGATTTAGACTCACCCGCCATTGCTGGTCATTTTGAGTAGGGTCAAAAGACTCTACGTGAAGGGATGAAAGTCTTACCTCGACTAGAATCACTGCTTCGCCTGTTGACGTCCTAGGTGTAGTGCGGTACGCCCACAACACTTACTCGTTAGGACCTCGGGTGGCTCCCTCTGGATGGCAGCGAACCTCTGGCACTTGTCGCGTGCCCGAGTATACTTTTTAGAGTCTTCGGCCATGGTCGGCCAAAAGTAGCTTCGCCTGACGAAATTCGTACAGCGGCATGACGGGGATGCTAGACTTGTCTAGTATCTCTGCCAGCAAGGTCTTGTCCACCTTGGTTTAGTAAGTAACTTTTTATTCTGCCAAATTAGCATCGGCCTTGGCGCTTTGGGACCTGGGTACTTGCTAATTTCGTGCAACAGTTTGGTGGGGATGTTAGACTTGTCTAGTATCTTCATTAACACGGTCTTGTTCACCTTGGTTTGTAGGCGGCCTTTGACTTTGCCAAAGCATCGGCCTTAGCGCTTTGGGACCTGGGTACTTGCTTGACTTGTACCCCACAGGTGCTGTTCTTTGGACAACCTTACCTGGAACTGGTCCCCTTTCAACATCCTTCTTTTTTAGGTACTTTTTACCACGCACCGTAGGGCAGTATGGTAGCATTCCCTCGAGGATAGCTGCTCTTCTCGGACTTGCCCCACCCCATAGGAGTAGGAAACTTTAACACGAGGTGGTAAGTGGACGCGACCGCCCTTAGCCCGTAGATCATGGGTCTTCCTAGTATTGCGTTGTACGCCTTTAGTGATAGCACATCCGCGGAACTGCCTCCGTCGATGTGGATCCTTCTGATGCGGACGTTAGAGACGGTCAAGGACACCACTAAGGCATCGTCGTGCGGCTGGTGCAATGTTGCAGCCTCAATGGCAGTGAAGCCTAGTTGCTCGTCCACTGCTTCCATTATGCACACTTCTTCGCCTCTTAGGCTGCCTTTGGCATACCTCTCTTTGTCCTTCCAACTTCGGTTGAACTCACCTCTAGCTGGTCCTCCGATGACAGTTATGACTTCCGGCGCTTGAGGTGACTTTTTCCCTCCTCTTTGCTTGTTAGGGGACTGTGACTGCGTCTAGGGAGACTTCTCAGTCCTAGACCCGATCCTCTAATGGACCGAACTTTCTTTCCTCCGATCACTACCGCCTAGTCGAAGTCGTTCGACCGGTATTCAGTATCCGGAAAGTATCTTTTTTGGTGCCTCCGTGGCTAGGGCTTTCCCTTTGGTAGGGTCCCGGACCAACGAGCCTATTATTTTCCGCCATAGCCTTTTTCTCGGTAGGCTGTCGGTGCATCGCCTCCTGCGGTGCCTGTTGTTTCCCAACCGGTCTTGGAGGAGACAAAGTTGGGCCAGCCAAGGCTGTGCCTCGTCTCCATCAACCTCTATCTCTCTTCGGCGTTGGTTGAGCACCTCCCTGAGATCCGTTCCCAAGTCTGATCCCGCTGTACGGGAACTTGGAACTTTTGAGGGACTAGGGGTGGATGATCCTCGTGTGGTACTCCTTGGCTAGCTACTCCGGACTGATTGCGTCCGAGAAGACTCTGCCATTTTGGATCCGCTCCTTTAGTGGACCGAATGCTTCTTCCTCCGGTCTGCCCAGTCGAAGTCGTTCGACCGGTCTTCGGTGCCGGGAATGCGCCTTTTTTGGCGCCTTCGTGGCTGGCGCTTTCCCTTTGGCAGGGTCCCGAACCAACGAAGCCGTTTTCTCTCCCACAGCCTTTTTGTTGGCAGGCTATTGTTGCACTGCCTCCTGCAGCGCTTGTTGGTTCCCAGCATCAGCTACCTAAACCGGAGGTGGTTGCCGGAGCAATTCCACCAGGCGACTTAAACTATCTGCCATCCCTTGCACTCGTTCTTCCAAAGCAGTGAACTTTGAATCTGCATGCTCCGGTTCTTGTACAGCTACCACACCCTCAGGATCCGGGTGATTCTCGATATGAACAACGTTCTGTTCTCTGGAGGCAATTCTCCTCGGAGCATGCTCGACGTCCGATTCGTCGTCGACACCGTGGTGGTGGCCGTTTTCGATATTCAACATTTTTCTCAAGAAAATGGTTTGGATATTTAGCATTTTAGGTAGAACACTCTCGTCCCCACAGACGGCGCCAACTGTTGATGCCGAAAAATGGTCAACAGATTATCCACAGTAAGATTTATTTAGCTGAGGATGAAAGGGCCTGCAAAAAAATCAGATTTAGGGCACACCGGTGTGGTGTGAGCCACATGGCCTCCATGCCTATGTCAGAAACGGTATTAGGGAGAAATAGATTAAAGCACTAAGGATGGCTTAAGGGTAACTTAGCTTAGGAATCGCCCTTCAAAGGGAGGAATGAACTGACTTTTATAGCAGCCAACCTTGTAACCGCAACGGCTCACTTATGGCGATGTAACGTCGGCCGTTTAGAAACGTCCGCAATTAAGCCGGGTATGAATACCGGCATAACTCCTGGCTGTTACCCTTTAGAGGTGTAACGATTTTGATTCTGGACTCGGTCGACTCTTCGGAGAGTCCTGACCTCCATGGTCGACCCAATGGGGTCGACCTACTCGTTGTAACGGGCGACGTCACGGGGTGCAAAGCCTCCAAACGTTACTTGGACTCGGACGACTCTTTGGAGAGTCCTGACCTCCACGGCTCATCCACTCGAATGGACCTACTCGTTGCTGGGCCCGAGAAAAGTAAGGCTGGAAGGGCCGACCCTGAAGGGGTCTTGGCCTTCCTTGGCCAACCAGCTGCAAGGGCCGACCCCGAGGGGGTCCTAGCCTTCCTTGGCCGATTCTCGAGGGAGTTGGACTTGTTTGGCCGACCCGGGGGGTCGGAAATGGACTTGGCCGACCCCGGGGGGTTGTGGTCTCCATTTAACCGACCCCCGGGGGGTCGGTGATGACGAAGACGACCCCCAAGGGGTCGAAAATGGACTTGGCAAACCCCTAGGGGGTTATGGCCTCCATTTGGCCGACCTGGGGGGGTCGGCAAGGACGCTGGCCGACCCCTGGGGGGTTGGCAAGGGCGTGGCCGACCTCTTGGGGGTCGAGGCCTCCATTTGGCTGACCCCGGGGGTTGTTGGCTTCCTTGTCCTTCGTGCGGGTCCCAACCTCTTCCGAGACTTTCGGGATATTTTTAGGTTATAACAAGTATGTAGAAAAGTTTTACTCATAGAATAGTACAAAACTTGCTAATTTATGTATACAGAATTATCATCTCCAACTTTTACAACCACGTGTCTTTTATTTGTTTCTACCCTCCTTCCTTGGGGGACGTTTGATGAGAAATTTTGAAAGATTATTTCAAATTAGTATTTACTAAATACTCCTAAAAAAATCTACATTGAAATGAGCTTTTGATTGCAATAATTACTTCTAAATATTTAAAATAAATCTTCATTTTAAATCATAATTTTTAATATTCTCAGGTATGTTTGGTATGAGATTTTCAATTACTATTTCAAATTAGTATTTGTTAAATATTACTAAAAAAAATTACATCTAAACCAGTTTTAAATTTCAATCATTACTTTAAAAGCTACATCCAAACAAGCTTTTACTTGATATCATTACTAATCATTAATTCTAAATACTCATAATAAAATGGTCATTCTAAATGCTAATTCTAAATACTGTTAAAAACTATATCAAAATACATTTTATTACTGCAATAATTACTTCTAAATACTAAAAAAAATCTTCATTTTAAATACTAATTTTAATCATTACTTCTAAATACTCCAAATAAATCCTCATTCTAAGTATTCTTAAAATCTTAATCCAAATATTCCAACTATATCCAAATAAGCTTTTACTGCGATTATTACTAATCATTATTACTTCTAATATCCAAAATAAAATTTCATTCTCAATACTAATTATAATATTCTTGAAAACTACTTATAAACAAGTTTTTGACGACAATTATTACTAATTATTACTTCTAAACATTTAAAATAAATTATCATTATGAATATTAATTTTAAATATTCTTAAAACTATATCCAAGTAAACTTTTGACTGCAATCATTACTTTTAAATACTTAAAATAAATACTCATTTTAAATATTAATTTCAAATACTCTTAAAATCTCACTCTAAACATCTTCTTCCAATTCGAGACTATATATATATATATATATATTTTTTAATTTTTTTTTGTATTTCTTTCTTTGGTGTTTAAGTATGTATTGAAAATTATTTGGTTAAATTAAAAATGATAAAAGTGAACTTTAATTGTGAAATTACAAATGATTTACTCTACTATTTGGTAAATTTAATTAAGAGGTATGACATGACTTTCGTATTTGATTGAAACTTGAATTTTTATTAGGGGTTGAAAAATAAGTAAAATTATATTGAGATTTTTGAAGAGTATTTGAAATTAATATCTACTAAATAATCTTAAAAAAGTACATCCAAATGAGATTTTAATTGTAAATATTACTTTTAAATACTCAACATAAATTCTCATTCTAAATATTAATTTGAAATATTCTTTAAAATTACATGCAAACAAGTTTTTGATTTTAATCATTACTTCTAAATACTCAAAATAAAATTTCATTTTAAATAATAATTTTTAATACTATTAAAAATTAAACTTTTGATTGCAATTATTATTAATGCATTATTAATTCTAAATACTCTTAAAAATTATTTCAAAACCAACTTTTGAATACAATCATTACTTTTACATACTCAAAATAAATTCTCATTTTAAATACTAATTCTAAATATTCTTAAAATTTGAATCCAAAATTTCATCAGATTTTCGAGAATAATTAGAGTTTTGTTTATTAATACAAAAATGTATACTAATTTTCTTTAAATATGCAAGGTGGCATGTCATCAAAAATATTCCTTCTATATAAATTAAGGCCTTAAGTGAAAAGTACTTTTTTAGGCTAAAATTATTCCTAGGCTAAAAACATTGTTTCAATCAACATTACTGAAAAGTATCTTTGTAGTGTTTGTATATAATAAGGATTTTTTTTTTTTTTTTTAAGCGGTTAGATTTGAGGTTTAGTTTTAGTTTGTTCCTTAAGTTTAGAGTCAGTTTCTATTTAGTCTATATATTTTATAATTGGATATTTTTACTTATGACATTTCAATTGAAAAAATGTAGGGACTAAATTGCTATTATGACATTTCAATTTAGTCTACTTTTAGTTATGAGTATTTTTAAATTTATATAAGATAAAAACTTATGTCAAAAGTATAAAAATCAATTTATCAATAAAATTATTTAATTTTGAAAAATATAGGCCAAATATTAATATGACTCCAAACTTAAAATATTCCGTAATATATACTATTTTTGAAATTAAAATAATAATAAAAAGTAAAATTAATGATCATTTAAAGTACTTAAATCACCTTATCATGAGAATTATTAGGGGTGTTTATACATTCTTCGAAAACCAATTTGATCGACTGAAACCGACTGAATTAAGGTCGGTTGGTCAATTTTCAAGTAAATGTCTCCCGTTGTTGGTTAAAAAGATATTTAACATAATTTTTTGGTCTATTCGATCAGCTAATTCTGTTAGTTCGGTTTTATCGGTTAATAAAATTCCTTCATATAGTATTACTATTTTTCATATAATCAATTACATTTATTATTAAATTATTGTAAAATTAACTTAATTTTAAATGTGTTTCTAAAAAGTATTTGGTTTGTTCATTTTTTAAAAAAATTAATTTTCAAACGTCAAAAAAAAAGTGTACGGTGATTTATTTTTAATTTTAAAAAAAGGAAAAATAATTAAGATGAATTAACCGACTTAATCAACCTAATCAATCATTTTGACCGACTTAATCGATCAAACCCACCGACTTAATCGACTAGTAGATTCTATTTTATTTCCAGCAAACCGATAACGTCGACTCGGTGTCAATTTTCACCAAAAATTAACATCAGTGAACACTCCTGAGAATCATAACTAAAAAGTAAATCATATAGTAAAAGAAATTATTTTTTTTGTTTTTTTAGCTATTATACATTTTTTTTTTTTTTGATTCAATAAAAAAAAAATCTCTTTCCTCTTTCATTTTTAATACAAAATTTGATCAAATTTAATTGAAAAAAAAAATCCTTAAGTTTGGTCTAATTTCTCTTTGCTCTCTATATTTCAAAATTGAAAAAATTCTACCGTTCAATTTCAATAATGTTCAATTTTAATCATTGAGATGACAAAAACATTAGTTACATTAGATAATGCTAACTAAAATTATGATTGTACGAATTTTAAATACTAATATATTGATGAAAAGATTATTTTTAATTTCAATGTGAATTTAATTTTAAAAAGAAAATATGTATTAAAGTGTAACAACCCGGACTTTTCCTTCCTAAATTACTAGGTTAGCTTTGCGATTTTAGGCTTACCAGGACTCCCAGGAGTAGCTTTGAAATTTAATTTGGGTTAAATATGCTAAAATTCATTCTTATCTCGAAAGGTGTGAAGTCGGATTTTGAAAACTAGGGGTAAAATGGTCATTTTAGCCCTAGGGGCATTTTGGTAATTTTTAGGGGATTTTTGTCCTTATATACAAAGGCAAAACAGAAAAATGATTGACCTAATATTTTTTTCTCTCTCATTTTCAACGCCGCCGCCTTTTTCCTTTGCCTTTCGACAGCCGCTGACAACCCCAGTCATTGCCGCTGACAGCCACCAATCACAGCTGACAACCAATCTTTAGCCGCCGACTGACTGCCTCGTTTTCAGTGTTGTTGGAGCTTGTGCTTTGCGTGCCGTCGATCTTTGCGAACCAACAACGGACATGTCGCGCGTCCTCATTGGCCTCTAACTGCTGCGCGTCTCAGCCAATCACGAGCTGAGATAGTGCCCGACAGCCACCTGCAGCAGTCAGAGCTGTCGCATCGTTTGCCGCGCCGCCCTGTCCCTCAGCTCCTGATTAGTTGGAGATTTTCAAGCCTGCAGTTCTGGTCTCCCGAGCCTGCTGAGAATGAATCAGCGAGCACCACGTTGTCCCAAGCCTGCAGCTATGTTCCCTTGCGCGTCTGCTTCACTCGCTGCTGACGTTGCATGTGCCGGCGAAGTCTCCAGTCAAGCGCCGCTGTTCGCCACCGTTTTTCGGCCACGTACCGCTGCTGGTCGTCGAAAAATTTCTGGATAGTGATTCTCATATATTTTTTATGGTTCGAGTCCATTTTTGCTAGTTTTAGGCGCTAATTTTAACTCATAATCCCTGTTTTGGCCAGCCGAACTTTGGAAAACCTCCGGGACTCAAAGTTCGAGCTTTCTAAGGACAAATTATCAGATTTCAACCAAGGTAAGAGAATCTTACCCTTAGCTTAGTGTCATGTGGATAAGTAGGAACATGTGTAGGGTTATTCGAGCAAAATTTTAATGTTGGTTGCTTTGATTACCTTGTTCTGTGCGGCATTGTGGAATGTTGCTGTTATGAATTTAATATTTATATATGCAACTCATAAGAGCTAAACTGGTTATCTAACTATTTTGTTGTGAGACCATATACTCGTTTATTCATGTATCTATTAAATTCACGAGCAAGTGTTGTATCGAAGATCCGGGAGTGACATTCCCTGCAAGGGTAGTCTCGGAGGTCATTAAGATTCTCTTTTGGGGCCCAGGAGTGGCATATTCTTTCAGGATAGCAACAGTGTCACTTTTACTATCCACCGAATACTCTGGAACTATAGAGCCCTAATTGGACCCCGGTGTTATCATTACTCATGCATTTGTTCTATAGTTCTTATGCATTCATTATCTTACTTGTGCTAATCCCGGTTAGGGATCCTTACTGAGTTTAATAACTCACCCTTTTTTCTTTGTGGTCTCCATAGGTATGCACGGGCTCTAGCAAGATCGCTGATTAGAAGCTGTGAAGACCATGGACTTGTATAGTTGTTGTGTCTGGTTTAGTGTATTCTTCTTCCGCTTTCGTTTATGTGGATTTTTCTTTACATAGACATGTACTGATTGTATGTCATTTTTACTATTTTACTTGATTTTATGACTGGGTACCCACTTTGCACGTTTTTTTACGAACTATTTCTGTTTCGTTTAATAAATGAGGTATTTACTTGTCATGTCTCAGCTTTTAAGGATCATTTTAATCATGCATTTATGGTATATGCCTAGATGTGACCCTAGTCAAGTTCGGGCCTTTACATAAAGTAAACTAAAAAACTCAGAAAGATTAAAAGGGAGCATTATTTAAATGTTAAGGTAAAAATATTCAATTTTGAAACATAGAGACCAAATTGAAACTACACTCCAAACTTAGGGACCAAAAGTGAGCATTATTGAAAGGTCATGTTAACAACGTTCAAATTTAAAATGTATGGATCAAAACATAAAATTATGTTTAAAAATATTAGATTTCTTGCATAAAAAAAGATTGAGAAATTACTCCACATAACAACTTTCATTCATCTATTTAAATTATAGCATTAAAAAAAAAAAAAAAAAAACTTATAGAGCAGATTTTCATTATTTTTTTTAAAATTCCCATTTTACCTCTCTCAGCAACAACTGAATGAAAATTGTTGGTGAGTTGATTGAATCTATCAACGAACTGACTCAGTCTATCAATTGAACTATCGATTGAAAAATATCACATTGAAGGCTATTAGTTGAACCGATTGAAATGAAGACATTTTGGTCATTTTACATAAGAGATCCATTTTTTAGATAAGAAATATTTTCAGAATTTTGCTATACATAACAAATCACCAAAAATATTTGTAATAATGTTATTTCAAAGCAGAGAAAAGCACTATTTTCTTTTATATTGGAAGATCTTTTTCTTATGTTGAAGCCATACAAACCATAAGATTTAGTTTCAAATGATATTCGTTTCAATGATTTATTTTTTCTTTTATATATATATATTTATTTATTTAAATAGAAGTTTTTGAACATTTGAATACTTGGTTTCCATTCAAAGGGTTTCATTGACAAAGCTTAAATAGGGAAAATCAAAAGCAACCAGCCTCTTGCTACTTTACAGTACATCAAAAGGTTACAATGGGAAGGAGCAAAAATCATTTGTCAGTGAAGGGGAACATATTGAAACCATATTATATAAATATATACAATAAAAATATTCTAACTTAACTATTAGCCCTCTTTCAATGTTTTATAGAATTGAATATTGGTACCATGGGGATAAATTTTTTGAACCATTGAATTTAATTTATGTTTCTTGGGGCTTTGCATTTGTAGAAGCCAGAAGATAAGGTAGTAAAAATGACATTTTAGTGACAAGAATAATACATATATCTCTTTATATCTCTTATGCATAAAAATGTACATTTCTTAATTTGTTCACACTTCATATTTTCTAAGTATATGTGTGTTTATACATGAGCTTGTTTGTGATGAGACTAAGAGAATATTTGGCTAAAGGGTAAATTTCCTTTTGTTGAGTTTAACTAAAAACAAATTTAAATGAAAAGGAAATTACCCTATGGAGAATATGCATGTCTTCGAATATGAGTAAAAATGGTATATTTTGGACCTTATTTCATAATTAATTTATTTCTTAAACTTGTACTTTTTTTTTTCACAAGCTCTCTCAATTTTTTATTTTACAAATTTTCTTTTAAAAATTAAATCTATATGGGGATCATAATAGTTACATCATCAATATGTTTCTGTTATGTGAATGGAAAATCAATTGCACAACTAGCTCTTACGAGGAATTGAAGCAACTATGTTTAAGGTTGTTACTCCTACAACTACCAAACATCAAACTGTTTCTAAAATCGATTATTGCAACAAGCTTTTCTAACCACCTAAAGGTTCTAACCTCTTATGACACTACCTATAGCTTGTATAAAAATAAACATATGTTTTACTGAAAATGTGGTGCAGACAATACATATGTATATATGAAAGAAAAGATGAACTAAAATAAAAAGAAGGTACCTGGTGTTCTCCGTGGATGTAGGCTAAGATTGGCTGAAACACGTAATCCTCTTGTTCTTCTTTCTCTTACTCTAAATCTCTCTTCTTTCTCTTATCTTACTGATTCTATCATATACCTCATATACAAGAAATTAAGGGAAAGAGAGAATTAGTAAAAAGTAAAAGTGATAAATCAAGATGAAGAACAAACGAAAGTAGAAAGGAATGCAGGATTTACCTTCTTAGGGTTTCGAGATGGACATTTTGAAGGTTTGAAGCAAGGCGTGATAAGGAAAACTTGATGATTGTGATGAAGAATCATCAAAATCATCTGTATCTAAGTCAAAACCATTGAAGCATGCCTGGGAAGAACGAAATTCTGGCGAGAAATAGCTAGAACTTCGTTCATCTCTAAACGAGGAAGGAGAGAATAGAGAAATGGAGTGCACAGTGCGAATTAAGGATTTTGTTCGTGAAGCAGTAGTGCAAGATATGTGGAGATCATGTGAGGAAAACATCGACAGCGAATGAAATGGCGCAAAATCGTAGCCGTTCACGAAGATTGGATTCTATCGAAGCCAATTTGATGCTTGTGTCTACTATTAAAGGTCAAAATTAGGTAACTACATATATCTATTACTTTATGTGGATGCCATGTTATTAGCTGGAACATTGTTGGAAGATTTGAAAGAGTTAGAACATTAGTTGAGTTATAAGTTTGAAATGAAAGACCTGGGGAAAGTCAAGGTAATTCTTGGGATGGAAATCAGAAGAGACAGAGCTCATGAGGTATTATTTCTTTCTCAAAGAACCTATACTAAAAAGATCTTGATCAGGTTCAATATGGACAACTCAAAGCCTGTGAGCACGCCACTTGCTCAACACTTTAAGTTGTCAGCTAAAGACTCACCTATAGACCAAGAAGGAAAGACAACAATGAGTAAAGTTCATTATTCAAATAGAACTGGGAGCCTAATGTACCTAATGGTTTGCACAAGACTAGACCTATCTCAGTACTCAAGCTTGGTAAGTAGATTTATGGGAAATTCTTGCAGAGCACACTAGGAAGCAACCAAATGGATATTGAGAGACAAATGACTTCTTTACAAATCTTCTATTACTCACAAACTGGAACTGAAATGGTTTGTGGACTCTGACTATGCTAGAGATTTCGACAAGAGGAGGTCATTTACTAGTTATGCTTTTCTATTTAGAGACAACCTAATAAGCTGGATGTCTAACCTACAATCACTGGTGGCCCTATCAATTATAGAGGCCGAGTTTATAACAGCCACAGAGGCAATTAAAAGAAGCTATTTGGTTGAAAGGAATCCTAGAGAAGCTAAGGTATCCACAGAAAGAAGTGGACCTACTTTGTGACAACCAAAGTGCAATACACTTAACCAAAAATCAACAGTTTCATGAAAGGTCAAAGCACATTTATGTAAAACATCATTTCGTGAGAGATGCAGTTGAGGAAGGGACAGTCTCAGTAAAGAAGGTTGGAACAAAAGACAATGTTGTTGATGTCCTAACTAAGACAGTGACCAAAGCCAAGTTTGATCATTGCCTAAGTCTACTCAGAGTAGTAGACAACCCTATCAACTAATGAAGCAGAGGAAAAGAGGAACAATGTGTTTTTCATTCACGGTGGAGAATTGTTATATGAATGGAAAATCAGTTGCTCAACTCGCTCTTATGAGGAATTGAAGCAACTATGTTTAAGGTTGTTACTCTTACAACTACCAAACATCAAACGGTTTCTAAAACCAATTATTGCAACAAGCTTTTCCAACAACCTAAAGGTTCTAACCTCTTATAACACTGCCTATAGCTTGTATAAAAATAAACATATGTTTTACTGAAAATGCGGTGTAGACAATACATATGTATATATGAAAGAAAAAATGAACTGAAATAAAAAGAAGGTACCTGGTGTTCTCCGTGGATGTAGGCTAAGAATGGCCGAAACACGTAATCCTGTTGTTCTTCTTTCTCTTACTCTAAATCTCTCTTAACTTACCGATTCTATTATATACCTCATATAAAAGAAATTAAAGGAAAGAGATAATTAGTAAAAGTAAAAGTAAAAGTGATAAACAAGGAAGAAGAACAAACAAAAGTAGAAAGGAATATAGGATTTACCTTCTTAGGGTTTCAAGATAGACGTTTTGAAGGTTGAAGCAAGGTGTGTTAAGGTGAAGTTAATGATTCTGATGAAGAATCATTAGAACCATATATATCTAAGTCAAAACTATTGAAGCATGCCAAAATTCTAGCGAGAAATCGTCAGAACTTCATTCATTTCAGAACGAGGAAGGAGAGAAGAGAGAAATGGAACGCCAATGCGAATTAAGGGTTTTGTTCTTGAAGTAGTAGTGCAAGCTACATGGAGATCATGCGAGGAACAAACCGACAGTGAAGGAAATGGTGGCAAAATTGTAGCCGTTCATGAAACCCACCACTCCATCTCATTCGTTCATTCTCAAACAGTTCAAGCAAAGTGGATTCAAGCTTCTGGTTTAATATTGTAACAATGGTTTGGTTTTATTCTTCCTTGGTTCAATTCATGTTTGTTTGGGCCTCAATTTGGTAAACTATGCCATTGCTTTTATTTCTAAAAAGACTACTAGACCTTTTTTTTTTTTTTGCTTAACTCACCAAGTATTGGTCTTCAGTAACAATTAAAAAAAAAAAAAAAAAAAATCAATTTTGCTATAGGAAATTTATCATGCGTGGCTAGTTTTGAGTTGTCTATTATAATCATATCATAATTTAAAGAAAAATCAGTTATAGCAAAATCTAGTTTCATTTTCTAGAAGCTTTTAATCTTCCCCTCCCCATCCTCATTCTTCTTCCTTCCATTTTTCTTATCCCTTGTATGCTATTGCTAAAATTGTTTTCTATTTCACCAATTTTATTTAACTGAAGATAAAGTGAATAAGTGAAATAGTTTAGGGTCAATTGGACTGGAATATGGTGGTGGTAGGCAACAGAGCAACTGGTTCCCCATTTTTTTTGGCAAAAAAACTTTGAAACTCATCTCTTTATTTCCAGATCTATAGAGTTAGAGATATGCTTTCACAAAATCAAAATCGGATATGTGCCACGAAGAGAAGAGCTTTCCAATGAGGTAAGACACTCATCGTTTTCTGTCGCCGACAGCCACGTGCCGCCGCCGACACAAAAAAGCTCAAGACACTGATTCTAATTGAAGATTATCATTGAATTCATCGAAGACTAGCTACAAGTTATCAATTAAATTAGTGATTGAAGGCTATTAGTGAACTGATCGAAGACTATCACCGCACTGATAGAAATGAGAGTGATAGATTAAAGGTAAAAATGATAAAAATAAGATTGATATGCACGTGAGCATTTTAGTATTTTTACCTAGATGAGACAACTTTTGTGCGATAAATATAATAACTTTAAAATTTAACTATTTGTGGTATTTATTTGATTTTTTTTTTTCAATATGAAAAATCCATTTTATTATATCTCTTTAACGATTTCTTTATTTTAATTTATAAGTGAATATTATAGAAACTTAAGAGATTTAAATATTTCATTTTAAAACGTATAAAGTAAATAGAAACCAAACCCATAACTTGGGACTTTATAAAAAAAATTTCCAAAACAAATGATGTGTTTAGCTATAAAATTATTGAACTTAGGAACAAAAATGTCAAGAAGTACTATAATTGACCCTGAACTTCTTGTATAGTACGCAACAACTTATGAATTGGGGAAATAAAATATTTCTTGTTGTTTTTGAACAAAACCTTGGAATCTCCTCTGCAAGAATTCTATGGTAAGGCATTTCATAATATCATATAATAGTGATACTTGATTCTTCATGATCGTTGTATCATACATTGTGGACATCAATGTAGCTTTGATAAAGGACAACAAGATGTGAAATTTGATAAAGTTAAGAATTTGATGAATAGTTAAGAGAGATATGTTTTTTCTCCATTTTGGTTCGTTTCTGCCAAAAAATAATGCACCATACTAATTTTTCATTAGATATGCTGCCTGTAAAATAATACACCACAATATTTTTTCCCCATTTTGCTCTGTTTGTGCCAAAACATCTATGCATTCACTTATACGTTGGTTTTATGGTTTAAGCATTATCTGGCACTACTTTGCTTCTAGTCTGCCCTTAAGTTGTAACATTTTCTTCCATGGGACTACACTTCAATCCACCATGATGCCTTTATATATTTGGAGCTTAGAAGCTCAGGTGAGGATTCGTCCAAATAAGGAAACCTTACCCCTTCTCGTGATCTATAGTGTAATAAAATGTATGCATATCGATCAAGATCGTTTGATAATGTGTGACTAATGTGTTTTCATGCCATCTAATATGTGATCATGTTATCGGTGTACTTGTATGTACCATTCTATTTTGAGATTTTGTTTATATATGTTGGGTCGGGATATTCCGTAGGGAACTAGCCATTTTGAGTTGTTTATATATGTTTGGTATGGATGTTTCATTGTGAACTAGCCATAATGATTTATTGAATTTTTTATCGTCTCAAGGGGGCTAATTTTTAGTGTTCCATAAGGAACCAAAGTTTTAATCATCTCAAATGAGACTATTTTTCAGTGTTCGAGAGAGAGCCAAAGATTTTAAAGCTCTCCAAGAGGACCATGTGATTTTAGTACCCGCAGTAGCGTTCGGGCAGACGTGACCTGGACAAAAGTAGTGGAAGAGGGTCTAATCAGGTGCCAGACGAAGGGATGATATTCTCACTGATAGTAGTGCTACAGATCGGGAGGCCACCCAATTAGCCTACCTACCAGTGTCTTCCTAACTTTTCCTAGGTGCCATGTTTAGAAGTCGGGGTGTGGGTGATATCCTACTGCGTGGGGTGCTTCTACTACCACCAACGCAGCGAGTGTTTGAGGCCTGAGGTCCACCAGGTAGCTCAACTCCTTGAGAGGTTCTCACACTTGCATAGGTTTCCTAGATTAACCTAGAGTCTAGGACTCGATAATGAGGATTTTGGTCTTTGATATAAGTCATGATATCTCTACGAGGTGCTGACATTCCATGACTTGGCACACTAGAAGATTTTGGTCAATAAACCCCTTGATGATGTTGATTATTGATATTTCTGACGTGTATTGTATTATGTGATAAGCTTGTTTGATTGTATACACGTTGTACCCTGAAATGGGGCACCTTACTAAGTTTTGTGACTCATTCTTTTTATTGTGGATTTCTTCCAGGTACTTGAACCAAGATGCTGACCAGGTTGCAACGTTCACTATAAAGGATTATCGCACTAGAGTCTAGGAATTTTCCTAGCATGATTTAATTCTACATTTTTAATGATCATGACTTTCTGAGTACATTAAATATTTTGGGATTCCATTGAATACCGTTTTCAATAAATGCATTCATTTATCTGTTAAAGTTTGTTTTATAATTCATTTTCATGCATTGAAGTTAATTAGTAAGGTCTTTTGTTTTATTCATTGAAAACTTGGGTTCTTACCGTCCATATCATTCTTCTCAATAACTTATTACATTTGCTCCTCCAGCTACTCCCTCTCGAATTCTCTATTACTAGTTCTAAGATGTTTCTAGAACGAACACTTTTATAGCAAGTTTCACCATATTTGGTACAACAATCGATTGTGCCTCTTCAATAGGTTGTGGCTCCTCTTTGATAGATAATTGTGCTTTGTTAATTGGTGTTTCAATCAATACTTCTTCTATTAGAGGTGGCATATGTTCAATCGGTGCAATGATCGGATAGCAATATATCTCTCTTTGTTAGAAAACTCTTAGAGTAAATTATTCTCCTAAACATGTTTAAAGATGATGGCTCGAGAGTACTAGGTCTACTCTTCTTCTTGGCTGCATTTTTTTTTTTTTTGTTGGCTTTTGCTTAGGGATAGAGGTTCCCACTATTGTCGTTCCACTTCGAGTTTGGGGAGACATTAAAAAAATGAAGGTTTCGAGAAGAGAGAAAGCAATTGCTATAGAGTGCGAATCATCACATATTAAAGGGTGCATGACGTGAATCTAAGCGAAGGTGAATAACTTAATCTATTTTTTAGAAATTTATTAATTTAATAGAAGCAAAACACATTCGTAGTCACTTTTGTACAAGTATACATAGTCGATCTTTGAAGTAAATAGTAAATAAGTTTTATTGTTCCTGCTCAGGCTGTTATGAACATAACTAGCTATCTTTATTGAGGAGTAAGTTTAGGGGAAATAAAAGGAATTGTTTATGAGTTTTGTACATAAACTAAGTAGAAATGCTTGTAAAAAAATGACTAGAATAACTAAAAGAGAGAAAATTCTTAAGATAATTAATCAATGGACAAACAAGGCTTTAGTAAAAATGCTTCAGTTAAGGGGAAATAAAAGGAACTGTCTAGTAAACTTTCGGTGAGATAGAGATTTCATACTTTATGAATCTTAATGATCAACCTTCGCTATCATTTATTGTATGAACCCAAGTTTTCAAAGAATAAACCAGAGACCTTAGTTAATTCCAAACACATGAAAATCAATTACAAAACCAATTTAACGAATAAACCAACGCGCATTAAATGAAAACTGTTTTTCAGTGGGATCCAAAAACATTTAAGTAAGCATTAAATATCATTTATCAAAAAATTGTAGAATTCAAAACATTCTAGGACTTTTCCTAGACTCTAGTGCAACGTCTCCCATAGTCAAACAACAGCCTGGCCCCAACTCGGGGTTCAACATGTATACAGTCAAAAGAGTATATCACATAATACAATACAAGCTAGAAAATAATAATAAGTAATTTATGCCAAAACCAGAGAGTTTATCAGCTTAAACTGTAAATCAAAAAATACTCTTCACGAAGTCCTTCGACTCTGGGAAATCTTGGTAACCAATGCTAGTGTGAGAGCATCTAGGCTTACCGATACAATATGGTTGCCACCAGACCTCGAGCACTCGCGCGAAGAGATACTATACGCACCGCACCCTCTGCAGTGGGATATAACCCAGACCCTCATTCTTAAACACGACTCTTGGGAAAAATCAAGGAAACTCTAGGTAGGTATGGCTAACAGGGTGGCTACCCGATCCATGACACTACCGCGATGAGGAATATCGTCCCCTCGTTCGATACTTGACAAATCCCCTATCCGAGTCTAATAGCTAAGACATATGTGCCCTAACCATATCTCGTGCTCTCAAAGAAATATCGTTCATTTTCGAACATCTCAAAAAACTCAGGTTTCTTTTGTAACATTAAAATAACTGGTCCTCAATGAAACATCTATAACTCAATGAATCAGTATGACTTGATCTCTTTGGAACATCCCTTCCCAACACACACAAATATATATCACAATACATAAAACAATGTTAGGCTAGTTCACTGTAAAACATAACGGTCTAACAAGCATCAACAATAACTCAAAATAACATAATACGTACAAGTACACTCAAATCATATTCACGTAATAGATATCATAGAAACACCACAATCATCAAGATAACAACACGCTCAATCAACATGCATACATGTTATTACACCATAGACCACGAGAAGGGGTAATGGTTCCTTACCTGACCGATATTCCCAAACGAGTTAGAATTAGCACTTACGACCATTAAAAATGTACTCAGGACGACGAAATCTTCAAGAGACCACACTTTCAACGAGTCTCAGGACTAGGTCAAAGCTGAATCAAACTTACCCAAGGAGCTCCTTTTCAATAACTCATGACCTAAATGCAATTAACCAAGGTTAAAAACATTAATTTGTTAATTTCAGTTCTCACCCCACATATCTCACCAACAAAAGAATTTAATAGATAAGGCTTCAACACTTGACACATTTGATGATGGCCAAAAAAAATGGCAAAAAGATCTACCACAATAAATACAATTATAATTTGTTTTACATAACAGTTTCACATTTGAAGTTTCAATAAAAGGGTTTCATTTTACCTATTGAACAATAATCCAAGTTGGCTTAAATACTAGTCGAGACTTCTTATCAACGTTCTGATTTCAACAATAGCGCAAAAATATAATTCACTAGTGAAATCTCAACTAACCACAACCTAGATATAAAATCATGTACCAAAAAATCAACAAATCATCAGTTTACATAAAAAACCTCTCACAATTTGCTCACGAAGACACGACCAAGGGTGGATTGCGGTTGGGACGTGAACATGACGAGGTGGGTTTGGCTTTGCACTGCCCAAATCGCGATTGGGCTGGCCGGATTTGATTGGCGCAATAGAGAGATGGGCGACGACTTCTCTCTAGCACACTCTTGTGTGCGTGAACGAAGAGGAAGAATGAGGGAGAGAAAACGTGGAGGAAACGAAAAATTGATCAAAAAGGGAGAGGAAAAAAAACTTAATTTTTTTCAATAAAATTAAGTCAAATCAATTAAATGATTTGATAGCGGACATGATTTGTTTGGAATGGGATAAATCCAATTAGTCTATAAAAACTTCTATTTAATTAATTTTATAACACTTAATAAATCTCTCCAATAATAACGAGTGTCTTTTTAACAACTACTTAATTTGTTTTAAATTAGAATTTTGATTTAAAACTTGAAAACTTCGGGTGTTACATTTATAATAACTTAAGCTTTTGCTTCAACTCACAGAAATTCTAAACAGTGTAACATACGCATTAATGAAGGATTATCTTAAATCCCTCTAAACATGGATTATCTCTAATATGATTCAATAAAAATGATTGATAGATCTTTTATTAACTTCCTCTCTTGACTTAATAAATAAATATACTCATATGGATTGTTGGTCAACACTTTGTTAATTTTATGTGAAGCAAATCGCTTCCCTTACCTTAACCTAGCCTAATGCATTTAGCCTAACATGATCATGATTGAGAAGAATCGATTAATACGTGCAACAACCATAACAAAAGAAGTAAATTCAACTAGAATAACTATCTTGCAACATCATAATCAACTAAGTTCCATCGAAACATACAACGAAACAAAAATCATTCATCCAAATTAAATAACTAAGTAAATGGAGAAATAGAAAGGAAAAATAAGGAACTTTTAAGATTGAGATCTTCAACTATGTCTGAGTTACAACTTTTGCTATGATCAAAACCTCCAAAACTCTTCAAGGAAAGATGAAATGGTGTTTAGCTCTCCGATTGTTACTCCGTTCTAACTTTGTTGTCGCCTTCTTTTATAAGTATAAATCTTCTTGTATCTTCAAGCTTGGTAGTTCAAATTGCAAAATCAGATCTCTTGTGTTTTCTATTATTAGATTCTTCCAACGCTATACCATTGCCTTGTGCTCTTTCGAGCTTTGACTGTTTAACGGCGAAGCAACAACCGTCATCTTTTTGGATCAAGGCGAAGTAACAACCGTGAGTTTTCTAAAATCATAGAAGAATTTAGTCAGCATTGGGAACTTCTCGCAATGAAATGCATTTAGCTTAAAAGATATAACTAGAATTTGAAAATGACTTGAAAATCACTTCGTGGTTACGATTGCCTTTGCAATCAAACAATATATAGAAAACTCTTCAACGATTAAGATTACTTTAATCCACCTTGAGATTCATGTCACTCTTATGATTCTGAAAATTGTTTTGTAAAACATGCGCTTAAACAATGCCTTAGCTTAGCACTGACCACTATCATCTTCGATTGAGACTCAAAATACATGTTTAAGCATTAATAAATTTCATGCTTAACTTTTATGGTAAAAGATATGATTAATCACACAATCATGCACATAAATTTATCAAATTGCTGAAAAATCATATTATTCACAGATATTGCTACTTTACAAAATTGTATACGATGCTTTAGCAATTATTTCTTTCAAAATGTTCTACTTTATGATGTGATTTTCTCTTAAAAATCTTCTGAGGTTGGCATTTAACTCTTATATCTAAGAGTTATTAAGGATCTTTCCTCATTTTCAGATTTTCTTCGTCTAAAATATTGATGTTTTATGCATTGCTTCTCACATTTTGTCCTAATGAAATTTTACTTGTGTCAGATTCTTTTGTGTTATTGGAAAGTTGCTTCTCATCCAAACTCATTTCATCATTAGTCATTTTCCTTGTGTCTTCATTCACCAATGACCTCCTGCTTCGTAGTTCAATTGACAGAACATGCTTCTTCCCATCGTGTTTTGGCATCTCAATATCTGATGAAAGTTTACCAGGTGGTCGATTCTACAGATCAGACGCCAATTGTTCTACTTGAACCTCAAAATTCCTAACTTCAACTTATTGAATCTACATCATCGCTTTATTTCTAACGATATATTCTTTGAGTAAGCTCTCATGTGATACTCTAAGAGCATAATGCGTTGGATTTTTGTAGTTCTGTAATTGCGTCTCATTGAATCCTTGTGAACCTTAATTTTAAAGCCTGGCGGTGGTTGTCCTGATTGTTGAGAGTTGTTAGGCTGCTGCCACCATCCTTGATTAACAAATAATTGTACAAATTGTTCAAAGATCGTTGGCTATTAGGGTTTCCTAAGTACTTTATTGAGGCTGGATTTTCAGGATAATAGTTATATGTATGGGGCGTCCCTAAAAAATAAATCCCTCGATTTTCCCTTGATAAATGGATGAGACATTCTAGACTACTCGGATCTTTGGCATTTGCATATCCTGTGATGTGTTAGCCAACGTGATTATTTGAACCTAAATCATTGATAACGCTTGAGTCCCATACGTTCCTCCTTTCTTTGCAGAGTTGTGCCTAGGGTTTCACTATTGATAATTGTTTACATCAATTGTCTTTAAGATTTCATAAGTCTCGTTATATGTTTTCCCTAAAAGTGGTCTGCCAGCAGAAACATCCAGCATCAACTTGGCTGCTCTAACCCATTATAAACTATTCCATTTAAAAGTAATAGGACAAACCACGGTGAGGTCATTTCCTTAATAGGTCTTTCTAGCACTCCATGCCTCAATTATAGATTAATCCTCATACTTCCTAAATCCAACTATTTCATTTCTAACTTCCACATTCCTAAGGAGTAGAAAATATTTATTCAGTAATTTCTCTATTAAGACCAGGGGGTAACGTATCTGACCATGACTTATCAATATCCTTAAGGGAATAAGGAAAAAGAGTTAACCTAAGCTTTTCTTTAGTGAACTCTAATATTTTAAAAGAGTCACTCACTCCTCAAAAGGATCTTATATGCTAGTGTGGGTCTTCGACTAACAACCCTTGGAATTGTCCAATGGATTTTAGCATTTAATACATGATAGGTTTGAGTTCAAAAGGCCTGATCTTAATTCAAGGTCTGAGAATACCTTGATTGACTTGCTCGCTTACGTGATTGACATACACTCTTATGACTTTATTCCTTTCGTCTTGAGCATGAACAAGATTAGCATGTAGCTCATTTTGAGCCGGATTCACTGAGGTGGGATTAGATGCATTATCGTAAGGTTCATATTGACTTATGTTCTAATTTATCGTTGCTCTTCTTTGGGCTCTTCTACACCTATGTAGTGTTCTTTTTGGCTCAGAGTCGATCAGAAACTCCTCGTTCTTGCACTACTGGGTCCTCCAATGTTAAAATATGATAGGATCAGCTGTTTATCAATAAAAATCACTCCTAACTCAGAACTACTAATTCTAAATATAAACATAGTCCATGACAATGATGCCAAAAACTTGATGTAAATTTAATCGAAGCAAAATACATTAGCAGTCGCTTTTGTGCAAGTATACACAGTCAATCTAATTTGCATCAAGTAATAAATAAGTTTTATTGTTCCCAGATAGACTATTATGAACATGGCTAACTATCTTAACTGAGGATTCAGTTGAGAGGGAAATAAAATAAATGGTTTTAGAGTTTTGTACATAAACTAAGTAAAAATTCATGTAAATAGATGATCGAAATAATTAACAAGAGAGAAAATTCTTAAGATAATTAATCAATGGATAAACAAGGCTTTAGTAAAGGAATTAGGTAAGTGTCTTGCTACACTTCAAGTTAACTTTTGTTACGATAGAGATTTCATACTTCCTGTATCTTAATGATCAATCTTCGTTGTCATTTACAATAATTGTTACTCTCGATTCAAGTCATAAAAATTTTAACATTCCAACGTACGCATTAATGAAGTGATTATCTCTAATTGCTTCTAAACATGTACTAGTTCAAACATGATTCAATGAAAATGATTAATAGATCTTTTATTAGCTTCTTATCTTGAATCAATTAATAAACTAACGAATATGGATGGCTAATCAACAATTAATAAACTAACTCATGTGGATTGCCTGTCAACATTTGTTACTTTAAAAACAACTAACATTTTTAACCTTCAAATTACCTGTTAACTTTATGCAAAGGAAATTACTTCTCTTACCTTAACCTAGCCTAATGCATTTAGCCTAGCATGATCACGACTGAGAAGAATCCATTAATATGCCCAACAACCATAATAGAAGAAGTAAATTCTACTAGAACAACTATCTTGCAACTTCTATAATCAACCAAGTTCAATTGAAACATACAACAAAACAAAAATAATTAAACCAAATTAAATAATAAAGAACAAAAATGGAAAGGCAAAAAATAAAGAACTCTTAAAACTAAGATCGTCGATACTGTCTGGGTTATAGTTAGTGTTGAGATCAAAACCTCTAAAGCTCTTCAAGGGAAGATGAAATGTTGTTTAGCTCTTAGACTTTTAGATCGATCGATCAACTTCCTTTGAACTTTTTCGTAGCCTTCTTTTATAAGCATATATCTTTTTGTATCTCAAGCTTGATAGTTCGAATCAGAACATCAAAATAAGATCTCTAGTGGTTCCCTTAATTTATGCGACCTAGATTCGAGAGTTTTCTGTTATTCGATTCTCTCTAAGCGATGCTAGATTCTCACTGTTTAACAACAAAGCAACAACCAACTTCTTTTTGAAACAAGGTGAAACAACAATTGTGAGTTTTCTGAAATCATAGAAGATTCAGCGAGCATTGGGAACTTATTGCAATGAAATGCGATTAGATTAAAAAAGTCTGATTTTCTTCTCAATTTATTATTTTTACAACTATTACCTGAAATAGCTTCTTATAACATTGTTCTTGTTCTTACACCAAAATTCCTTACTCTAGATGACAAAATGCTCATAAAGTTTCTCCTTTCACTAAATTCTATCATCAAAATAGGCCAATAAATTCTCTAATTGAAAGTTCTCAGTGTAGTTCGATTTATATTTGGAAATGAAAATCACAGAACTCGAATCTTCACTATTATTGCGACTACTCCTTTGTGCATTCTATTGCATGTTGGGTATCCTCCAACTGTATAGTCGTTCTAAATTTTTGACGTCGTTCCATTAGTTCACATAATAATCATCTTCATTATCAATGATTGTACATTTTTATATCAACAGTTGTTTTTGTGACGTAAAATATGACCCCGAAGTCTTGGAAGAGGCCGGGACCCGAACAAAGGACAAAAGGACCAAAGCCGACCCCCCGGGGGTCGGCCTATCCCTGCCGACCCCCCGGGGGTCGGCCAGGCCCTCACCGACGCCTCTGGGGTCGGCTAACTCCTTTGTCGAC
>JBBMEG010020581.1:0-26554 GCA_037832605.1 Cyclanthera cordifolia | reverse complement strand
TTACCACTTAAAATAAAACCAAATTAATTAAGAAACCACCCTCAGTAAGTCTAAATTTACGAACTAACCTTGTAAAATACGGGGCTAAAAGCCGGGCTGTTACAAAGGGTGAACCTCTACAAAGAGAGGCCACCTAGCCTAAAAAAAAAAAAAAAGTTTAAATGAGGGTGAATCTCTACAAAGAGCTTACCTAGCCTAAATGGAGGTAAATCTCTAACAAGAGAACCCACTTATTCAAGATTTTGAAAAGGAAATGACCCTAAGTAATGATGGTTGTCCCCAGACTTCGGCAAGAAAAAATATGAAGTTCCAGCGACAAGGGGAAACTATTATGAGATTTTCTGGATGTTTTAAATCTCGTTGGACCTCGAACTTCGGGAGCCCATGAGGTAAGACCCATAGAAGATCTTCACCTTAGATCTCCTAGATGATCTAGGAAAGATAAGAAGTTTCTCCTTATAAAAAGCCATATCCAGCCTAAGAAAAAGTAAGTTCCAATCAACTCTAAAACACTTTATAAACCCTAATTCTTCACCTGACTTAGGCCGGAGGCCACTTGGCTCACACCACACTAGTGTCTAACGTTCTTTGTTTTGCAGGCACTCGTTCTCGATACCAATTTACCAATTGATCTATACACCAAATTTCGGTATCAACACTTATTACTATTATTTATTTTTACAAAAGAACAATATCAAGAGTTAACAACTCATTGATTAGAGAGTTGGGTTGAGATGTGTATTTGGTGCTGGGATTAAGGTTAAATTAAAGCAGTATTAAGTTAAGTGTTAAAGTTAATTTGTGTTTGGTATACAAACTTATGAGAATTCTAAATTGATTGTATTTGGTGGGCATGTTATGTTGAGTGTTAATTAATTTGTGTTTGCTATGCATATTTAAACTTAACCCGTCTACCAAATAGTGTACTATAATCTCAAATACTATGAGAGTCAAATACAAAATTTTAATATTAAACACATAATCGTGGAGTTGAATTAGATTACAATCAATCAAATAAACTAATACATTATCAATTCTTTTGATAGTTCTCAAAGAAGCTAAAAGGAGATTATATTAGTAGAGGTTCGAGGTCTACAAGAGGATGATTGGATTTTGAGATTGATGAGGGAAGGAGATCAGATTTACCTTTTATTTTTAATACATTACACAAATCCTCCCCAATTTCCCATCAAACGTCTATCCAACCTTCATCTAACTGTGAAACTCTTGTTTTCTTTTTATCAAACTTCACTTTTTTTTTTTTCTAATTTAAATTTTATCATTTTCACTTATTTAAATTATTATTATTATTATTCTTAGGTACGTATTGGCTTACAACTTAGAACTTTAATGTTTGAAAAATGAAAATTTGACTATAAATATCCAAATACATGTGTATATATATATATATATGTATATGTGTATATATGTACATATATATATGTGTATGTGTACATATATATATATGTGTGTGTGTGTATATATATGTATATGTGTATATATGTATGTGTGTGTATATATGTATGTGTGCGTATATTTTTAAATTTTTAAAATTTTTGTTGTTGTCTATACACTTAAAAGTAATAATTTTTTGGGTAGTTTATATCCAAAGCAGAATAATTTTTACATTTCTGCCAAAAAACCAATTTTATTGCAAGCATATTCAATCTGCAAATTTCAGCATTTAATAGTACATAGAATTTTACATAAATACCTCTTGAGCTTATTTTCAATTTCCTACCATTAAAGACATTTTAAAAACCACAAAAATACTTTCCATAAAATGGATGAAACTACCATCCACGTTGCAGGGTATTTAATTCAGTCGATTCTGTATAGCGAGGAAAGCAGAAGCAGCCGACGAAAATTTCGACGATTTTTTCCCAACGTCTCATCTTCTTCAGTAGATTCTATCGACGATTTTTAGTTGCTCTCGGGAGGAAAACTATATTTTTCTACTCATATAAAGGTATTTTTTGGTTTCATCTAGAGATAGGGCATCGACGAGTTATGTTCGGTTTATACGGGAAATAGGGTTCCGTTGTTGAATAGTGTAGAAGGTAAGTTATTTTGACCGAAATTGATTGTTGTCTTTGATGGATAAAGCTATATTGTGAATGTATTTCCGATGTATTTATAAAGTATGTGTTGTGAAAGTGTCTATTCGGCGTCCGAGCGCAGGAAGGCTAGGGTGTAGAGTAGATTACACTGGTAGAAAAAAAAAATGAAGTTATCATTATTAATCAGGTATAATTTAATGCAACAGTATTGATTATGTAGTATTATGGTATTATTAATTATAATGTCTTTCAAAGTAATCGCATAAATTTACTGTATTGATTAATGCAAACAGTATTGATTAATGCAACAGTATTGATTATGTAATATTATGGTATTATGAAAAAGATAAAGGAAACACCTAAAATTTAATGAATATTAGAAAGAAGACATACACATAAATAGGGTATTACTGCCAAAAAAACGAATAAACCAAGATAACAAATAAATTTACTGAATATTCATGATGAACATAACAAAAAGTAATCGCAGACGGTTCAGATAACGAAAATAAAAAGAGTAACGGAAACGATTCTCATAATAAAACATTTATTACTATATAATAAAGGTATTATCAACGGAATTTTACACATTACCTATGAACGTCCACGAAACTTTCACGAAACCAAAACGTCCACGAAACTAAAAGAAGATATATTCTGCGAGGTTTAGACAGCTAAACAAAAAAACACATAAAGAAGAAAGAAGATTGAGGTTTTGGTTCAAATCAAATTAAAAGGAAATTAGGGATTGATCTTGAAAAGGAAAAAATTTCACATAGATAATGCAAAAATAAATGTAATAAAAACAACATTCAATGAAAAAATAAAATAAAATTAGATTAGAATTTCGAAAATTATAAAATCAAAAAAATACCATATAAGGTAATCAAGGGCAAAATGGTAATTGAAATTAAATTCATTTATGTATAAAAATCCATTTGAATATCCTTGCAATTAAAATCAATTTGGGATGAAAATGTAATAAGTATTCCTTACTTGAATATCCATACTAAATACCCTAATTTTTTAAAAAAAATATCAAAAATATTTCGGAATTATTACTATATTTTCTTGACTAATAGATTAGGAGTTTGAATTTCTTCTCTTAGTTGTTATTAAACTAATAATAATATAATTTTTTTAAAAAAACATGATTTAAAAAAAACCCATTTAAATTTTGAAATTCATCAAGTTGAATGATATTTATAATTTCTTTTCCAAAAAAATGATATTTATAATTCGAAATTATATTAAAAATTAAAATTTATATCTAAAGATCTGAAAGTTACTAAATAATTTGATTAGAAATTGAAATTTTAATTTTAAGGAAAATGGATGTGGGTAGCATATTTTGCAATGTGCATTATAATTATTGCATTAGTTTTTCTATAATTCATTTATAGCACATTTTCCCCTTTTTTTTTCTCGAAATTCCATTTTTGCCCACATTTGCTACGTCTTCTTTATCCTCTTAATTTATCAAAATTTTAAGTTGAAGCCATTGAAATCATCGATGGAAACATAAAACTTCACCTCTCCCTTTCCTTTTTACCTCTTAACTAATCCATGAAGCCATCGTCATCAATGGTGTTTTCGCAATGACCAAGCTTTGTCAGAGAATCGTCTGGTGCAGGCTCCTCAAACGTGTCTCCTGCGTCCGCCACTTCTTTTTCTTCATATGGGATAGGATTTTCGCTTGTTCTTCTACAAGAAACCAAACAAAAAATAATGCGGCCTTTACTCCCGTTCCTCTCTTACCACCTTGTACGATGAATCCTCACTGGAGCAACCGACTACTAGCGGTGGATTTGATTCCAATTTATGATTTTGAGTCAGTTGAATTGGTTCCTCTCAAGATTAGCCACTGATTCTGACCGAAGGTTACATACTTTAATCAATTTCACTTATCAACTTCAATTATTTCACTGATAGATTTCAATCATTTTACTAATAGACTGATCAACTTCACTAATAGACTTGAATCAGTGGACTGATAGACTTCAATCATTGAACTTCTAATTTACGACTTCAATAAATTTACTATAGCAGTGAAATACGAGAGTGTTGAAACATTGAATGAGTTGTAAACTACTTTTAAATGAGTGATAGACTATCGAAAATTGATTGAAGCCCAAAAAAAAATTTGACTCTCAAATAAAAAAACGATTGAAAAAAAATGATTGAAGACCAAAACAAAAAGCATTGAAGCTCAAACAAAAAAAGATTTAATTGATAGGATTCATCAGTTTTCTGGTCGACTTCAATCAATTTCATTGATGAACTTCCATCACTAGAGTGATAGGCAACAATCGGGTTTTCTTTGAGGCGAGCTTTTTAGGCGTGGACTTTTTGGTCTTTTTTATTGTGCCACCCATTTTTTCTACTATAGGTGCAAATAGTTTTAAAATATGCTATCCATGATTTTATTTTTTTTTTATTTTTTTTTTAAAATTATACATACAAAATCTTTGTACTATAACTAAAAAATTACTTGAATTTGAAAGTTTAAATTTTCAAAAATATAAAATATACCATTTATTAGTTCAATAATTATTAAACTTTTCATGTAAAATAATTGTTAAAATGTTGAAATTGGATTAGAAATTAGATAATTAATTATAAAGATCAAAATAAAATAAATAATGGAGATAGGATAGTATTTTAATTATGTTGATTTCATCTCATATAGTCAAAAAAAAAAAAAAAAAAAAAAAAAAAAAAAAAAAGAACTTGAATGAAAAATTTTGCATTTGCAAGAATAAATAATTTAAATTTATAGTTTTTATTTGGTTCAATAATTATCAAATTTTGTAAAGTTAGATTAGAAATTAGAAATTAAAAAGAACGGATGACGATTAAAATAAATTCAAGAAATCATTGTTCTTCTCGCATCAAACTACAAACAAGTTTTGCAACAAATGATCCTTTTATTGAAACAAATAGTGAAATTGCAAGATTAATTTTTAAAAAATAAGTCATAAAATTTATATATAAAATATAAAATGGTTAATGATAAACATTTGTCAGTTAACAATATAATATAAAGTAAAATATATTAAACTTTTACATTACTAACAATATAATAATATTCATAAAATGAGATGAGAAGTATTAAAATTAGAAATTACATGTTTAAAAATAAAAAATAAATAAAGATCAATTTATTATCTTTTAAAATTAGAAAGATTAACCAATTAAAACTAAAATATTTCCACTATTTAAAAGAAATTCCATGTCGAAAAAAAAAAATTATTTGTTGTTAATATTTTGAAATTATTAGGTTAATCAATTAAAACTAAAATATTTCAATTACTTTAAATAAAATGTTTAGAATGAAACATGATTAATGAAATGTAACGGCCCCAAATAAAATTAAAAAAAAAAAAAATTTCTAGGGGCATTTTCGTAATTTTGTCACTAAAAGACAAAAAAAGAAAATGTCAAAATTAGATTTTGAGTGGGTCATAATGACCTCATTATTAGGGGGAAGGTGTGAGTTTTCATGAATGAGGGAGGAGAGAATTCAAAATTTTGAGTGCGCTTCCCGAGGAGAAACCGTTAGAGCCGCCATCAGAGCCGTCATCAGCGCCGTCATTCGCCTGAGCCGCGAACCAGAGGACGCCACGTGTCAGCAGCCGATACGTACCTAGCTGATTGGAGCAGGAACCAATCGCGAGTCGCCGCAGCCAGCGCCACGTGTCGCCCCACCATACACCGCGCCTGCATCAGCCAATCAATAGCCATCGCGTCTGCAGCCAATCGCCAGCCACCGCCTGACCCGCCTCTACCGCACTACCACGTGTCGCGCATTCAGCGAGCCGTCTATCCATTCTCAGCTTCGGATTGGAGCAGCTTACCCGAGCCTAGCCGCGCCAACCCGAACCTAGCCGTGTGCCTCCGAACCTGCAGCGCCACCTGAACCAGGCCGAGCCCCACTCCGGGCCTACAGCGAGCGTTCCCGAGCCTAGCCAGCGCTCCCGAGCCTGTCCTCCACGCGCACGAACCTTTCTGCCGCCTGTTGCACGCCACCGGCGAGTGATCTCACGCGCCGCCGCGAATTCCACGCGGCGCTGCCGCCTCCGGTGACCGGAAAAATCCCTAGCTTCGTCCCTAAGGTAAATCCCGTGTTCCGAGTCCGGCTTTGGGGTTTTTAAGGCCTGATTCTCACTCGTTTATCCTGTATATCCACTGTTAGGTGAAGATCTTTTAGGGGATTCGTTACTCGAGTTCCAAGTGCTGTTTCGAGTGATTTTCGGCCAAGGTAAGAGACTCTTTCCCCAGTATAGGGTCGTTGTGGGGATTCATGAGCATGTATATAGTTAGAAAGCATTGATTGACGTGATTTTACTATGTTGTTGTGCTGAAGTTTTAAAAGTCTTTATATGATATGTTTAGTTCGTTCCAGTATGGTTATTGTATGTGTTCAAGATCGTTATGGCTTCCTGTGTATTTAAATAAGTATTTCAGCATGTTCAACTCCTAGGTTAATGTGATATGTATAGAATTGATCCATTGAAGTTAGGTTCCCTTTTGCTAGGCTTCGAGATCTTATTAGGAAGCTACCTGTTTCAAATAGATGCGGTATGTCTAGTTAGGTGTGATACTGAGCTAGGTTAGTGATAACTTGCCCAATAGGGGCCGAGCTTGTCAATCATTTGTTACGTTCTGAGTTAGGGGTTCCAATGGGAACCGATGAGTTTAAACGAGTTAAAGGTCTCAAAGGGGACACGTTGTTGAGCGCGAGCTACGATTATGTCAGACGTGGTTTGATCGCTAGACTCGTTAGGGGATTAGTTCAAGTGTCGGGCGTTGGGGAAGATATTCCTACTTCGCGGTAGTGTCAGGGATCGAAGGGCCACCCGATTAGCCATACCTACCCAGAGTTCTCTTCGTGTCGTGCTAGAAGTGTGAGTCGGGAGATATCTCATTGCGGAGGGTCCTTGATCTACCCTTTCGCGCGAGTGTTCGAAGTCTGGCGGAAACTAGATTGTTTCGGCTCGCCGAGGTGCTCTCACACTGGTATAGGTTACCAAGTTTACCATTAGAGTTTTGAGGCAAGATGAAGACTGAGTTATGATAAAGTTTGAGTTTCGAGATAAGGTTGAGCTTAGGGCGTTACACGTAATCATGTTACTTCGTGTTTCTCTGATTATGTGCATGTTCTTGTTAGATCCCGTGCTGGGATCCCTTACTGAGTTTTCGCGAACTCACCCCTTCCATTGTGGAATCCTTTTCAGGTACTTACAGGTGGACCGGGATGGCTGAGCTGAGGCTGTTGTGACCATGGGCAAGTTGCATTAGGTTTTCTAGGTTTATTTTAAAGTTATTATTTGATTTTACGGTTTAAAGCATGAAACTGAACTGAGGCATGTTTAGTATAGGTTTTTAATAAATGTTTTATGGTTTTCTTCAGGTACCCTTAAACTATGTTTATGCTTTTAAGTGTTTTCGAATAAATGCAAATGTCTTTTTACATGTCTCTCTGAGTTATTAAAGTTTTAATCATGCATAAGAGGTTAAGGCCCCGAGTTTAACTCTGTGTTGGGTCAGGTCCTTACCTGTATTGGCTACATTATTTAAATGTTATTAATTTATTTATTAGTTAAGATTGAAATATAAAATAATTTAGAAAATTATATATATATATATATATATATATACTTCTATAACATCAATTTCATTTGGTCATCCTCTTCCTATAAACAACGATCTTCAAATAAGGTTAAATATCTCTCCTTCCAAACAACAATCATCAAACAAGTATTTAGTTCTTCTTGAAAATCAATCACTCATGCGTTCTATTCGAGTTGTTAAGCAATGATAATTATGTATCTTTGAGCAGAAGGACGAAGATCGTCCTGGCTTCATAATGGTAATATACCAAGACTTGAAGAAAGATTCCAAAAGTAGAATGACCCAAGAATCTTTCTGGTAAGGAAGGGGCTTACAATTTTGAAACAAGGAGATGAATCAGTAACAAGTTATTTTAGCAAGATTGTACATGTGTATGCAATATATAGGTGAGATTGTAGAAGTGGCTTATGCAAAGGAGTTTTCACATATAAGAAGTCAAATTCTTCTTATAGATCCACCACTAGCTGCTGGAAAAGCATTTGCTCTTGTAGTTTAAGAAGAAGAACATCAATCAAATACAATCACCACAAACAACCAAGCAATTGTTGTTGCATCAGATACCATTGGTAATCAACAACTATTACATAAGAATACAATAATGAGGAATAAGGGACCAAAGGCCACTTGCACAAATTGTGGATACTTCAGACATACTATTGAAAAATGCTATAGAATACATGATTTTCGTTCAAAGAGAGATAATAATAGTCGGAAGGTGAATGTTGCAATAAAGAGAACTTCAGATGTAGTTGATTCTTCAGAAGAGAAACTCTCTCAAAGTTTGAGCCTACTCAAGTCAAAGATGAATCAAGAAAAACATGATTCTAAGGTGAATATGGTAGGTATTTTTTCTCACAATGATATCTTATTGTCACAATGGATATTAGACTCAAGAGCAACCATACATATATGCTATGATAAAAGTAGGCTTGTCAACTTGATACCAGTTAGTACATTTGTTATTAAGCTAGATAAGAAAAGAATTGGGGTTAAGTTGGTAGGTACAATATTGATAAACAAAAATCTTAAACTAGATGAAGTTTCATATGTGCTGCAATTTAAATATAATCTTTTGTTTATAAGTGCTTTGATTCTTTAATTGTTTGTTTTTCTTCTAATGAATGTTTGATATAGGAAAGTCCACTTTGAGAATGATTAGGAGGGGTAAAATTCATCAAGGCCTCTATATTTTGAAGAATGATGAAGACTAAGTCAGATTCTCACCTTGTTAACATTGTTAAACATACCAAAGATGCTAGACTTTTGCATTCTAGACTAGGGCATCCTTCTCATTAACCTTTTTCACACTTGAAAGACACTTTGACGTTTTCCCTGGATTGTAATATTGATTCTCTTGATTGCAAAATATGCCATTTAGCTAAGCAAAATCGCTTAATCTTTGTTTCAAATAATAATAGAAAATAAAATGAGTTTGAGTTGTTACATGGAGATATATGGAGTTATTTTTCAACAATATCACACAATGGAAACAAATATTTCCTAACGTTAGTGGACGACTATAATAGATATACTTGGATTTTCCTTCAATAACAAAAGATGTTTAGGTCAGATAATGCACCTTAGCTGATGTTTACTGAATTTTTTAAACAAAATGAGATAAACCACCAATTTTCTTGTGTTGCTAGATGTACCAACGCATTTTGAATATATCTAGGGCTTTATTCTTTCAATCCAAAATCCCTTTAGAATATCGGATCAGTAAGTGTGTCTTAACTGCAGTTCATCTTATTAACAAAACACCATACCGAGACCTTGATGGAAATCACCGTATAAATTTTTTAAGGACATCAACCAAAGTATAATTACTTAAAAAGTTTTGATTGCATGGGCTTATGCTTCAACTTTAAAAGGAACAAGACATAAGTTTTCACCAAGGTCAGTACCCACAGTATTCATAGGTTATCCATACGGTACTAAAGACTACACCTATGAGATATAGACTCTAGAGAAATAGTTATATCTAGAGATGTCTACTTTGAGGAAACAACTTTTCCCTTCAAGAATCGAGATTACACTATACAAGATAAGGGCGTGTTTGGATAGGGCGGGTTGGGATGGGATGGGATGGGTGGGGTTAAGAAGTGTTAGAAAGTCTATGTTTGGGGTGCAGGGTTGGGATGGGAAGTGTTAGGAAGTCTGTGTTTAGGGTGCAGGGTTAGGGTGGAAAGAGTTAGGAAGTTTGTGTTTGGGGTGTAGGGTTGGGGTGGGAAGTGTTAGGAAGTCTGTGTTTGGGGTGCAGGGTTGGGATGGGAAGTGTTAGGAAGTCTGTGTTTGAGGTGCAGGTTGGGATGAGAAGTGTTAAAAAAAAAATCCAAATTTAACTTAAATAATTTTTTTTAATATTATAACTATTAAATTAATTACCATGTTCAAATAAATTAAAATATTATAATTACTAAATTGGAAAGAATGTTGTTTATAACTTCATTGTATTAAAATTATGAAGTACTTAATTAATATTCTTTGAAGCCTAGAAATAGATGGTTTTGAAATTCAAATTTTCTCTCATGAAACGTGTTTACAGTTTCCATATTAAGTGGGATAAAATAATATTTATAAAATTGAGTGCCAATATTTGAAGTTCGAAAGTAGAAGTGTTATAAATATATCATACATAACAATATCATAGAAAATGAAGACAAAATATAAATAGTCCGAACAAAATATCTAAAACCTAAACTTTTCTCCTCCTATCCCATCATCACATTACTTAACATTATTTCTATCCATTCTGAAGCATGTACGTGCGATAATTACGAGTCATACGATCATCAAGCTGAAGGAAAGTCGCTAATTTATCTCCATCACATGCCACTAAATGCACCAAAGTAGCTTGTTCATCCTCTGTAAAGTAAGTAAGAGAATCTATTTACTTAATGGTTGCTTCTCTGCTCTTACTTATTATCTCCTGCTTCTCGATTTGCCAGTTAATGACCTTGTCCAACTTCTCTTTAGTCATTTGAGTGTGCTTCTTGAGAACATTAAGTAACTAAACATCCTTTCCCACCCTCTTCCTCTTACTACCACTAGTCATGGATTGACTTCTGCCTTGACTTCCGGTGCCCATTTCAACATTATTTAGAGATTCTAGGGTCTCCATATTCATACTTGGTCCCTTAGTGAGTGTATGATACGATTGTGTCTCAGGTACATAGTAATCAGGCAAATTAAGATCTAGGAAATCCTCAGGCATAGCCTGTCGACTAGCCTCCCTTAATGCAGTTTTTTGGCTGCTGCAACAGTTGGATTAGTGTGAGCTTTGCCTGTACCTCGATCCTCTCTAAATATATGGGCCAGTGCGTCCAGATGTGGGAATGGTTTGTTCGAAAGACCCTTCGCGTGTTAGGATGTGTTTGTAAGAGAAATGACATATTATTAGGGAAGAGTGATATACAAGGTTAGATATCATGTTCAATATGGTAAACATCAAGAAGTAAAATACTTTCACCCATTCATAGAAGGTGTCTTTCTCGATTTCGACACAGTTCCTTTCATCGTTCCATCCAAATCCACTTCCTGCGGGGCCAAGTATCTCCTTGATGCCCTGATATTGTTTCTTGAATGTTCGAACTTTACACTCAATACTAATATTATTTATTCTTGTGTTGAGTAATTTCTCTTGCATGTGCGTAAGCAATGCATTGATGTACCCGGGTTTGAATGTGCCACCAGGTGCTGTAAGGTGTTTTGCCTCGAAGACCATCATGCCTTCGATTAAATAAGCATCCTCGACTGGTGTCCACTGGTGTCTATGAAATGCTCTATTTGCGGCAGACATTTCACTGTAATGGGTAAACAATATTAACAAAGTTGTGAAGCCTGAATAGTAAACCTTATCATCCAAGAATAGTAAAAACAATTTATGTATATAGATGTACAGTTAATGATATTTTGTAGTCCTACGCATTCATTTGAAGTTCGATAAAATGTTATATAAAGTATTTAAGCGGGAAATCACCAAGCAGAAAACATTTGCTCCGCGAGCATTTCTCGAAACTGACTCCACTCATCGGTCATCTCTATTAAAACTATATTATCCGACTTGATACATTCTCCTTGTGAAGCAGTGGAAACTATATCTTGATCATCGAATTCATCAAGCGAACCTTCCCCCATCTCTCTTATGATGAGGTTATTAATGTAGCTTGTAGCCATAATGATGTGACTTTTCGTTTCCACGTCGTAGATTCCCTTTTTTGTAGTATCGCCCAGGTTCCCTTAAGTCTATCAAATACTGTCTTGATTATATTCCGTGCAGAAGAATGTCTCCTATTATATAATTCTTTCGTTGTCTTTGGAGCATTAGCAGCGCCCCTCCAATCAGCTAGGTGATACCTTCCTTCTCTATACGGTGTAAGAAATCCTTCCGCATTCGCATAACCAGCATCACAAAGGTTGTAATAAAACCCTGCCAACCGATAAACGTGTATTAAGAAGAACTATCTTAAAATTCGAATGTGTTGTAGTTACGAATGATATTATTCTATATTACCGCGTGGCACTTTTAAGCCACCCGGTTGTGATAGAGAATTCCGTAGTACTTGAGAATCTGCTGCTGAGCCATAGAATCCCGCGGAGATGAAAATAAATTCTCCGTTCGGCAAAAACACCTAGAACATTTGTTGCCAGATGACCTTTTCTCGTTCGGTAGCAAGGTTGGTCAACGGTCGACACCTTAACTTTGATGTAAGTGCCATCTAATGCACCGAGACAATTCTACAAAAGTATACTAGTTAGATGCGGTCTTATTGTTAAAAAGTTAGTACGTATAACATTATTTACCTTGAACCACTTCCATCGATCGTCGTTGCTCTCGCTCGTTATAGGTTCTGGTTTTTTTAACAGCTCCTCATGACTCTGTAAAACTGCTACTAGCACTTCATGGAAATGTCGTGAAACTGTTTCCCCGACTGCACCCACTGGGTTCGAACGATCCAATTTTTGACATCATGGGCACAAATGTATAAAAATATTGCAATCATCTCAGGTAATCCCAAGCACCTAGTAAGCCTTAGGCCGCCCCTCGTACTTAATAGTGCACATAGTTTGTTAAATGTTGCTATATTCAATCTAGTAAGCTCCCGGCACGATCTATCATTCTTCGTTATCTGATGGAAGCAATTCATACTTCTCATCGTGTCTCCATATGGCTGGTTCAGGTTCCTCTTTCTCGTCCTCATAATCGTCATACTCGTCCATCAATGTAATAAGGCCAAGGAATTGTTGGCTACTGTCTTTGATTAAGTTAAGGGTTTCAAGAGCCCCTACGTTTTCAGTATCTTTTTTGTTTGACGACATGTGACAAATTTTGTGTGAAAACGCCTATATCAATGACTACCACATAAGATGGTTACTAGTTGAACCGTAGTAACTGAATTTGTTACTAAGGCTCATAATATACAACTTTGTAAGAAACTAATGTTCAAATATTCAAATATATGAAAGATCTCTTTTTAACTTTGTTATTAAAATTCACTTTTTAGCTAATGTTCAAATATTTCAAGCTATCAAAATTTACTTTTTAACTAAGTTAGTAAAGTTCACTTTATACTATAAGGTGTTTTCAAACATGAACTAAGTTATCAAAATTAACTTCTTAACTATGTTAATAAATGACACTTTTTTAAGTAGTTTTCAAACGAGTTATCAAAATTCAATTTTGAACTAAGTTAGATACTCCACTTTTTCCCTAATGTTCAAATATTTAAAGATATGAAATTTAACTTCTTAACAAAGTTATGAAAGTTAACTTTTGAACTAGTGTTGAATATGAACTAGTTATCCAAATTCATTTTTTAACTAATTTATCAAAGTCCACTTTGTAAAAATTAACTTTTTCACTAAGTTATGAAAGTTAAACTTTTCAACTATGAACTAAGTTATGGAAATTCTATTTTTAACAAATTTATGAAATTCTATTTTTAACTAAGTTATGAACTAAGTTATGAAAATTCAATTTTTAACTAAGTTATCAAAGTCCAACTTTGCAACTAGTGATCATACAATTGAAGTTATTAAATTTAACTTTTTAACAAAGTTATGAAAGTTAACTTTTGAACTAGTGTTGAAATATGAACTAAGTTATCAAACTTCAAATTTTACCTAAGATATCAAAGTTAACTTTTGAACTAGTGTTGAAATATGAACTAAGTTATCAAACTTCAAATTTTAAGTAAGTTATGAAAGTTAACTTTTGAAGTAGTGTTGAAATATGAACTACACTATCAAACTTCAAATTTTAACTAAGTTATGAAAGTCCAATTTGTAACTAGTGTTCATACAATTGAAGTTATGAAATTTAACTTTTTAAACAAAGTTATGTTTTGAACTAGTGTTGAAATATGAACTAAGGTATCAAAATTCAAATTTTAACATAGTTATGAAAGTTTACAATTGAAGTTTTGAAATTTAACTAGTGTTCAAATATGAGCTAAGTTATCAAAATTCACTTTTTAACTCAGTGATGAAAGTCCAATTTCTTACTATTGTTTATACAAAAATAAGTAAAACTATATACTAAAAAAATGAAAGAAGACCAAAAGTGAAGTAAAAATCCAAAGTTCATTCAAAGTCCATACAAAGTTCATACAAGCATTATCCATTACAAACAGAAAAAAGGTAGAAGACAAACAGATCAAAACTAAAGTGCATATCCATTACAAATAAATAGGAAAGTCTAAAAACCTACCTTCAATTTCAGTTACGAACTTCTTCGCACACGCTTGAACCACCTCAAGCCTCCTTTTGATATAACTGTCTCATCTACAAAACAAATTGTGTTAGAAAAGAATATCAAAAATTGAAATAAGAATGGAGAATAAAGAGTAAAGATGAGAGAAGGAAGAACTTACCCAAAGTAAATTATGAAAGATTGCATTCAAACCAACGAACCTTTCTTTTTTATAACACAATGTGTATTCAATAAGGCCAACCAACATATTCAATATGTTGGATAAAAGTCTTATCAATCAGAATATAAGAGAATAAATGTTCAAAATTAATTGAGTAGATAAAAATCTAATAAAGTACACTTAGTAGGATACTTTAAAGTACACTTTTTAGGATATGGTAGATATCAAGCATTAATGGCCTTAGGTTTAGGACACTTCATTTCAAAATAAAACTAGCATAACTAGAACTTGTAAAACCAATTAGCCACAGGATTGTTTAACCAGTCAATATCATATTGAGTGAACATGGCCAAATTCATATGTACACCAAGATGCAACAATACGTTGATTGGCACACATACGAATCTAGCACGAATGTTGAACAATATACAGTCAACATTAGTATCAGTAAATCATCACAGGCCAGGGACCTAAAATTATCAAAACCGAATGCATCATTGGCTGGTTTTATTCAAAGCAAACAATCAACATCATTGGCAATTACACAATACAGAATAAGCTAAAGCATGTTGGTTTTAAGTCAATCATAAGCAAGAGAAATTAAACATCATTGGCCATAAGAGAAGAGAAAGAGTAACCTTCAAGTTGTAGGAAATGGTATAAACATGAGTTTCATTGAGGTTAAACCTCAATGAAACTAGGAATTCCCTTCACTAGTACAACCTAAACACAAACAAGACAAACAAATGATAAATTGAATCAACACAATAACAAGAATAAATAGTAGAGATGAAAGATTTACCTTAAGTACGTCGGCTTTGATAACCAACAGGTTATAGGCAACGGTATGAGCATAACATTCTTTCAAGATTAACCTCGAAGAATGATACACATCAATACGTTGACCAGTATAACCTAACGTTAGAAGCAAACAAGTTAGTTCTAAAAACAGTGAACATATGAAATACAAACAGACAAAGAAAATGTACAAATAGGTCAAACCCTAACTCCAAATCGAAATCCCAAAGAAAAAACAGAGACAAATAGGTCAAAAATAGGTGAAACCCTAACACAAAAAATTTTAAAACGATACATATATGGACATGGATATACAAAACAGAGAGAAAGCAGAGAGAAAACGAAGAGAAAGGAAGAAGAAACACAAATACGCGAAACCCTAACTCACAATATTTAAGAAACCAACAGATCTCAACATGCAAAGCGAAAAATAGAGAAAGCAGAGACAAATCGCAGACAAACACATATAGAAACAAAAAGGAGCCGAAACCATAACTCACCGTCTTGAAGAAACAAACAGATCTAGACATGGAAATTGAAAATACAGAGAAACCAGAGAGAAAAACGCAGACAAATACATATAGAAACAAAAAGTAAGCGAAACCCTAACTCACCATGGTTACAAAAGCAACAGATCTCAACATGCAAATTGAAAACAAAGAGAAACCCGAGAGAAATCGCAGACAAACACATATAGAAAAAAAAGGAGCCGAAATCCTAACTCACCATGGCTAAGAGAAACCAACACATATGGACATGCAAATCGAAAAAAGAGAGAAACCATAAAGAAAAACCCATGCAAAATCGAAGAAACCATTAAAAACCAGAGACAAAACAATCGAGAAAACGAAAGAGAAAACAATAGATAAAACGAGAGAGATAGAAAATACCAAAAACTGTGAACAATCGACAGAAAAATCCAAGGAAATCAAAGAAACCATCGAAAATCAGAGAGAAAATAAGAGAGAAAACGAGAGAGAAAACCCACCAAATGGGAATTTGAACTAGATCATAGTGAACTAATCCTAGGTATAACACATTAACCTCGAAATTAAGCATGCTGAAATAACTTAGTTAAACACGAGAAGCAATAACGATCATAAACACATTCAGTAATCATGCTAGAACGAACTAAACACATCATATAATGCCTCTTAAAACTTCAGAACAACATTCACAGTAAATCACGACAATGATGCTTAACTAACTAGATACATGCTCAAGAAATACCCACAAAGACCCTATACTGGGGGAAACAGTCACTTACCTTGGCCGAAAATTGCTCGAAATAGCCCTTGGAACTCTAGTAACGAATCCCATAAAATATCTTCGCCTACAGCGGACATACAGGACAAACGGGTGAGAATCATGCCTAATAAAACCCAAAAACGGACTCGGGACATGGGATTTACCTAAGGAACAAAGTTTGGGAATTTTCTTTTCACTAAGGGCGGCCAGTGGGCTAGAAGTTACCGGCGCGTGAAGCGCGTGCACAGCAGGCTGGGGAGTGTCAGGGGCAGGTTCGAAGTGCGTCGAGGCTCAGACTGGGCGGGGCTAGGCTCGGGTGTTGCTGCAGGCTCAGATGCACGCGTGTTAGGCTTGGGCTGGCGTGGACCAATGCGAGGCCACAAAAGGCGTGACGCTGATCTATTTGAGAAACGGTGTACGCTAGTTGGCTGAGAAACGGTAATGTCAGGCGCGGCAAAAGGTGGCACGACGCATGGCGTCTCTCGATTGGGGAGCAGAACGATGATTGCTGGTTAGTGCAGACATCGACACTGGCGAGCGGCGGCTGAGTCAGCGTGTAGGCAGAGGATGCGTGGCGCGCTTCAACAGGTGCATCAGTCGGTGGCGGTGACTGCAATCATTAGGCAATCAACAGGCGCGGAAAACAATGGCGGCGGCGACGGCTCTGGACGGAAATCAATGACGGCTCCTTGGGATTCGCGACTGCATAGTTTTTCTAAAAATCTCTCCTCTCTCACTGGCTTGCACGGAAAATCACGATCCCCAAATAGTTTGGGCATTATGACCAACTCAAACTGCTAAAATTTATGAAATTGCCCTTGCTAGTTCTTTTTTTCTTTTTACTTAGACAAAAAAAATGGGGGTTGTTGCAGGCCCGAAGGACACTGGTTCATAATGGCTTTTAGCAGCTTGTTTATTAGAAGAATCAGTAGTGTTTGAGAAGAAAGATGTAATCATAAGGGATTTCTTGTCCCATCTGTTACTTAATTAATGGGAAATTTTTGTTATTCACACGTTTCTGCAGCATTGTTTGCATGCTTCTACCTCATAATTTCCAACAGAATTATGCTTCTTTATATAGGCCAAGAAATATCTTGTTTTTCTTTCATTACCACTTTCATCATTTTAGGATGCTATTTTGGTGTCCTTTGACTTGTTGCCAAAATGTTTTTGCTTAGACAAGTAGCAATAGATCTAAGTCGTCCACCCTTGATCCGCATCAAAAGTTATTTTGAGTTTTCTCAAGTAGAATGCGGCAAGCATTAGGAATGCATTGCCTTTGTCAATATTCTCAACAACGGAACTTCTTCAGTTATGCACCTCTTTAGGAATGTTGCCAACATTGAGAATAAGGCAAGCATTGACAACATTTTGGCTACATCGATGTGCTCAGCTTCTCTTTCCTGTGCTAATCATGAATGCTCACAGTATTGATGAGGTTTAAGCAATAAAATGCGAGAATTATTTAAAAAAACATGCCTTAAAAGTGCATTTTCCATATATTTCATATTGAACATGCTTGAATAGACAATGTACTGTATTTAGCCTATTTCTCATATGATATTAACTTCAAAAGCACATGATATCTTAGAAAAGTAAGCTAAATAACTCTCTAATTAGAGAGTTATCACGCCCTCTCTCACTTGTTTCTACATAAACAACCAGGATCAGGTCGTTTGCAATGCTTGCAAAGTGGACCACACCAACAGTGTTACAAGAACTTAGACACCCTGGCCTTAGTTCATATACTGTAGACGATTTCGGTCATAAACTTGGAACTAGATCCATTTGTATGCCAATCATACTTGTATGCCAATCATACTTGTCTAAGTGTTCATCTAATAACCAATGGTATATCGACATTAATTCAATTAATGGGATAAGGCTAAATGGCCTTTGAATATTAAATACACAATTTATGAAAAATAATAACTCTTATTAATAACAGAAAATAACAATAAATGTCTAAAATTAAATGCTTGTTCTTAAATATACAAACTACTAGGCTTTTAGGGAGCAACCCCTAAGAATCACCCACTTGCACTAAAGCCCTAGCAAGACTATTACATGTTTAGCCAAAACACCAAGTCTCACACTTGCTCTAGACTGCAGAAGACGCCTCTTGTAGACCCATACTTCTTAGGTAACCCTAGAACAATTTAGTTGTAAGAGAATCAACAATATTGTCAGTCATATAAATTTTGAATCACTTCGCCCCTATGCACTATCTGTATGATGAGGTGATATTTCTCTCTATATATACTTCCCTTTTTTATGGCTTTTAGGTTCCTTGTAATTAATCATAGCCTCGATGTTATCACAATACAAAGTGATTGATTTATCCATCCTAGAACCACTTCCAAACCTGCTAGAAATTTTTTCAACCACACTGCATATTTCGTTGCTTTACAAGCAACCACATACTCAGCTTCCATAATGGAGATTGCGATGCATCAGTGCTTTATGTTTCTATAAACTACAGTTGCGCTGTTGAGGGTGAACATTGATGCCTAAGACAAAGCTAGTGTTTTCTTAAACCAATCCCTTAATATCTGGGTCTCAAGAACGTACGAAAAATCACCCAAATCCTTTATCTAGAATTGGTTAGCTAGCAACTACTTGATATCAGTCAACATTGTTACATCATTCCCAATGAGTAAGATGTCATAAACGTACAACAATCTGAATGCTACTTTCTTGTTAATGATCTTTTTGTAAGCACAAGGCTCATCAACCTTTTGCTCAAAGTCATTTGATTTCATCACATCATCAAATCTTTTGTTCCAACACCTGGACGCTTATTTTAATCCATAAATAGATTTAACAAGTTTGCAAACATTTTGCTCTAGTTTATTCATGTAGATTTCCTCTTCAAGATTGTCATTTAAGAATGCAGTATTTACATCCAAATGTCATATCTCATAGTCATAATATGTGGCAATGGATAAGAGGATTCTTGTAGACTTTAACATAGTAAGAGGGGAGAAGGTCTCTTCATAATTCACTCCTTCTCTTTTAGTGAAACTCTTTGCTTCAAGTCTAACCTTGAAGGTTTGCACATTTCTATCTACACTCATTTTTCTCTTGTAGATTCACTTGCACCCAATAGACCTTACATCTTTTGATGCATCTATAAGTAACCAGACTGAATTGAAGTACATCGACTCTATTTCTAAGTTCATGGCTTCTATCCATTCTTCTGTATAAATTGCTTTTCTAAAAAGCTGAAGATCTTCAACATTATCCTATATCGCGTTCAATGTCTCTAAGGCACATGTATAAGGAACTGAATTACTCTTAATTCTTTCGCTGCGTTGAGGTAGACGAGTTTCCTAACTGGGCGAGATTTGACTATCCAATCTCATGTATTCATAAAAAATTCTAGCTCATTAGTTTTTAGTATCCAGTGTTGGTAGGCTGTCAGCAACCCTTGTTGACCTTCCTACAACAACCTTTGTTGTAGGATTTGTAGCATTATCAGAATTTAACTCTATCGACAGTATTGTCGATTGAGATTTATGGTATCTAACATCATCCTCTTTAACCATTAAATTTAACCATCCAATATAATAATTAATTAAATTTAACTATTAAAGTTAACACTTCTATTCATTTTGTCCTACATAATTAAACCATGAATTTTGAACTCTTCAAAACTATTCTCTAATTAAACAGTGTACCACCAATTATGAACTAGCCCAGGAACCATTAGATCTATAGGTGAAAGCTACGATGACTTGAGATCTAATATCTCATCATTAACGTCAGGCTTATTCTACTAATGGCATGTGCTAAACTTTATCGCACATAGGATAAGTTAGTGTCCATGGATATAATTGATCATCTGTCATATGATCCTTCACGAGCTTGTTCGTAATTCACAATTGAGTCAAAATATTCGTTTTACTCATATAATTACATCTTTCTTCTTAAGCGTCATTGATTCCTCTAATGAACAAGTTGTTTATAATCTTACTTTAAACGAATGTCTTCTTTGGCTAATGAAGGGTAGAATATCCTTGTTCAAACTCTAGAATCAGTTCATAAGGGAACAACTCTATGTCTTCCTCAATATTAGGGAATGCATGAATTTCTTCTTGTGACGTTGCATTCCCAGCCACTCACTACGGGAATGTCCAACGTGGGAGGCTTATTCACCCAACGCTATTAGGCTAGTCTCGCTCATGCACATCAAAAGATGTTTTAAGTAGAAGTTCACAACCCATTCAAGATGCAAATCACATCGACATATGATCATTCTTAGCAAAGTAGTTGATGCGATTCTATAACAAAATTACTAGCTCGATCATAAAACTCCCAGTCTCATCTTATTTAAAAACTTTTTTTGCATAGTCGTCCTCACTCACATGTCTCCACATGAATAATCAGTATCAGGTCGTTTGCAACTCTTGCAAAGTGGGTTGTACTTATAGTATTACCATAACTAAAGTGCACCAGCATTAGTTTATACAATGTAGAAGTTTTAGGTTATTAACTTGGAACTAGATCCACTTGTATGTCTCACATATTTATCCAAGTGTACATCAAAATAACTATTGACATATCGAAATTAATCCAATTAGTGTGATAAAGCTAAATGATGTTTGAATATTAAATGTGCATTCATCAAAAATAATAACTAATATTAATAACTGAAATTTAACATTAAATGTCCGTTCTTTAAATACAAACTACTAGGTCTTTATGACACAACCCGTAACACATAATCCATTGCATACCTCTAGATGATGGCAACTAACTAATCTACCTAAATACTATATGCTTAGTCCTAACAAACCAATTCAACATTTTCAATAGCAATAATAGTCATCTTAATATGATACTACTTAAACAAAAGATCATGACCAATTCACATGCTAGAATTCAAAGGACACATGTCATCCCAGTAAAAAGATAATCACATTAGATGAATCAAACAAATAAATTGTACATGCTAAAGGTTGACTTCCTAAACCTGTACTTGCTAAGAACCCATATTTAAAGCATGCATTTCAGAACAAAACATCACAAATAAACAAGTATACAAAATTAAGTAGTGTACGTGGTCCACATAACTAATGTTTGTACCTAATCAAAAATACATAACAACGCTCGAAAAGTTCCTTAAAGAACTAATATCCAAAGACAAATTAATAATTAGGCACAAAAAAGTAAAACTAAACCAAAAGGTAGCTCCGGATTAAAATTACCAATTACTAGAAAATGGGATATAGTATGCAAATCAAGGTGGTAGTGCATGTGACTTCAGCTTAATAACTAAGTGGTTGGTTGCGTAGGCTTGCGCAGACGGATGCATGGATAGGCACACGGAACGCCCTTCTTGCGCCTATGAGAGACGGTTTGGCGAGGGCGTACACATCTAGAACACCCACATGATGTGGATGACAACCTGCATCTCAATGTGCACTAGTGTGTCTAGGCAAGCTAAAACACGTGCGCAGATAGGGCATCGATCGAAGTGGTGTAATCATGGTGGCGTGATCACGGCTTGGGTGAGTCAAATTGCAGCCAAGAATAGGTCTCAAGGTCAAAGGGATTGATCATAAAGGGCTTGCAATTGAAGGGATAATAATTGCAAATGCAATCTCAGTAGGGGGCAATCGTTACAACGTTGAGGATTGGTAGTATAACAATTGTGTTGGTGGTACGCTCTAACGACAATGATGTTCGTGGATAGGTGAGCACATATCATGAAGGTAGGTGATGCCAATATTAGAGGTGGAATGACGTGTGTACACCGACAGGCTTAATCAGAGTTAGGGAGAAGTGTGACGGCAAGAAGAGGACCTTGAAATTTCTCTTCTTCAACTCTTTGTATGAAAATACTTAATGAATAAAGTCGGACCCTTGTTGTCTCATACTACAACTTTCCTGAAATTACACCTTGCCCTAAACTTCAAGAAATTACAAAATAGTTCATAACTTATCAATAATTATGAATATGCCTCTAGGGGTAAAATGACCAAAATATCTCTAGGGCTAAAAACATCAAGAAACTCAATCAGGCATGACAGATATAACTTGAATTCCAAATACCCACATAGTGCTCTAATAGATACCATTATTTTATAAAAAGTGGTGAAAACTCCTTACATTTTTAAAGTGAGACTAGGTGAAAATTTTGCGTACTCATGTTAATTGGCTTTATTTTCTCTTTGTAAATATCAATTATGATTTTTTTTTAAAAAGTCCAGAAACTAATTTAAGTAGATTCAGTTATGACTATTTTCGAAGAAAAAGTCAATAAGAGCAAATTCAGTTGCATTATGTTCGACCTTGTAACAAAGAGGTTACAGGTTCACAACCTACAGCACCAAATGTTATTTAACAAAAAATAATTATATGACTACGTGAAAAATGTGGGAAGTTTCCTTTTATTCCAAGATTAGAAAGTTTTATACATAAAGACCATATTTCATATCAATTAATGCTTAGTCCCAAACTTATTTATTTTGGGCCAGATTTCGAATCAATGATCATTAGCCTACGCAAGCTTTTGCTTCATTGTATCTCAATATATTGTTCCAATGTGGGCCCACATAATTGACTGCACTTTGGCGATTCTCTATGGGCTAAGGCCCATAGTTACTTATTTTGAGTCGAATATAGGATCCAAAAACCAATTAGTATATATTTTTGGGTATTAGTAGCATATGACTACTCAAATAATAATAATAATAATTGTGGCTAAATTTTTTTCAAAATTAATTTAGTGTCTTTTTCAAAAAATCAGAGTGAGAAATTAATTGTTCTCAAAACACACCTTCTTAATTTTCTCACCTTCCCTAAAACTTGGAGTTGATATCTCACATATAACTACTACCAATCTGATTTATTTTTTCTTTTTTAAATTAAAAAATCGGGTTATATCTATAAACTTATCATCTTCCTCAGATATCTTCTTCTTCATGTACTCTTCTCTATCGATCCACCATTTTTTCTCAAATACATTGCATCTGTGTTTTGGTATTTATTCGGTACGTTTCATTTTCCGTTACCTTCTTCATTTTTCTTCTTTTTCTTCCTATTCTCTTTTCACTTAAAAACTTTGGTGATTGCAGTTTTTCACTTTTCTAGACTCTTCTTTTTCTTTCTCTATTTCCGAGGTTTTTTTAGTGCTATGCTACCCATAATCATTTTTTTGGCTTTCATCAACTATAACCCATGCTTTGGTTTTAGTCCTAAGATTTTGCATAGCCTTAACCCTAGACAGCGATGTACAATAAGGTTTGTCATCTTCCCATCTTAAGAAAACGTTGGATGTACAATGAGTTTTCGAACGTAATTAATGGTCTTTGTATGGCTCAAATTTTGATGGAAGTGATGATGATTATAATCAATGTTAAATGTGCAAATAAGAGACGTGTGCATGTTTTATTACAGTGACGTCCATCTCACAACGGATAGAGACAAACAATGTATCTGCAATAAGCTTTGCAATTGTATGTACATCAACTACACCATTCTTCTTGAGATCGTATCAATATATACATGATGTACAACAGATGGAGCTCTAAACCAAAGAAATTCACAAGTACCCCATGGTATGTACACGATCTTTATATATCTTCATAAACATATTTCAATTGTTCTTCCCATTTTATCTCATATCAAGTTTTCAAATCCAAAATTACAATATGTTATAAAGATTTGATACGTCATTTTTGTTTATATTTTCTTTAAATTGTTTAATTTTAAATTTATAAATATTCTCCTAGATTTTGTAAGTTGTCCGGAGTGAATTTAATTTTAGTTAAAGTAAATAAAAAATAAATTAATTATAAGGGTATAATCCTCTACTATGAATTTTTTTAAATATATTAATTAATTTTAAAATTCAAGCTTAGACATTTATTCAAAGTCTAAGTAAATTTAGCTATTTTCCAATTAAGTTTTAAAAACCTACCTATATACCTAGTTAACCCTTTTTGGAAACCATAATTGTGGATTGAATAAGACATAAAGAAATTTATTATTGATTGAAAATTCTAGTGTCTCTATTAAATTATAGCAACATTTTTAAAATATCTCATGCATCAGAAAATATTCAATTTTCATTATTTTCAAAAAAAAAATAATCAGTTCAATTTGATTGAAACTATCCATTTCACTTGAATTGAAATCTATCCATTTTATTTGATTGAAGTAATTTGCTTTGTGGTTATTGATTGAATTGTTTTGTTGTTATCAATTGAAATTGATTGAATCAGTTTGTTCTGTTTGGAATTTTTCTAAAATGTTGCATTTTCTGAAAAAAAAAAAAAAACTATAAAGTATAAACACTTTGATTGTAACCAATTATTTTGCAGTTGTTGGAGTGTAGAGCTCATTGGCTATCATAACCAACTAAGATGGTTAACATGAATGGCCATGTCTATGTCACAAATGTATACATCTATTGAAGATAGTTAACAAGTTCAATCGCTAGTGACATCTACCTATAACTTACTAATTATTAGAGTTGGCTAGCTGCTGCTTAGTAGTTTTTCAAATAGGTTTTGATTAGCTAGTGTCGTGTTTACTTAGTTTGCTGGAACAGTATTGACGTATTTGCGTTTTCATGTTGTTTTTCTTTTAATGTTTTTTGTTCACACTTTCTTCCAAGGTTTGCAAGTCTATAGACATGTTTGCTTACATGGATGTTAGCGTGTAGAGCCCATTGAACCTTTGATAGGTTTGCAGTGTGGTACTCTATATATAGAATATAATAGGGTTATATTAGGGTGTGGCAGATATGTCTACACCCATCCTTGTCCTTCATTCCAATCAGTAACATATTCTCTCAATATCTCCTCTAATGGCTTCTTCTTCCACTTTCATTCTCAAACTCTCAATATTATAGCAGCAGCCTAAGCGAGTAGTAATAATTGATATTCATCTTCAATCTTGACCCAGGGTCCAATTCCTTAACTTTAAATACTATTGTAGTATTGAGTATATATAACAACAAAGTGGCTATAACAAGGTGGAATGAACAAACAAGCATACAACGAATCACACTCAACAAATGCAGCAAAAGTAGTTGAAAATAGGAAAACATAGAGTAGTTGGAGTTGTGATAATAGACTCCAACTGATGAACAATCAAGTACAGCTCTGAGTATAAAATTCTAACAACATTGCTACATTAGAGTCATCTGTATATACATGTATACAAAACGAATGAAAAGGTGATTGTTGAATTTTATGAAAGGGTGAGCGAGTAAATAAGTGTTGAGTGTTCATGTAAAGTGAGTTCATGAAAGGTTGTCACTGTAAGAAAAATAGCTATAGGCGACAGAATCTTCGGCGACGGAAAGGTTATCCGTCGCCTTAGCTATCTAATGGCGACGGAACCCAAGCATCGTCGCTTTAGCTTGATGCTACGGCGACGAAATTACATGCTATGTGTTTAGTAAGTTTAGATTTTGAATGAAATTGGTTTCATTACTTAGAAATTAGGTTTTTAGTTTAGATTTTTGAATTAGCTTTAGTTTTTAGGTTCTTGTTTGAATTGGTTTGTAGGATTATATTTTTGTTTATAGTTTTTAGAATTATGGTTTAGCTAGGTTTTGTTTTAGTTTAGTTGTTAGAATTAGGTTTTAGATTTTTTTTCAAAATATAAAAGATAATTGTAGATTTGAAACTCTAACTTCTGTATTTATCTTGTTTTATTGATGATACAATACCTGAATTAGTTAAGTTTTTCTTATTTTATAGATACATACATAAAGCCACCTAAATTATAAATGTGAGCTTTATTTAGAATAAAAAAAAAAGGGGCAAGTCCATAATTTTCATTCCGTTGGACTAACTAACCCTTCAAATTGTTGGGTTAAAGAGATTTGGATTGCTAAAAAATCTACGGACTAGAGAAAACATGCTATGTGTTTAGTAAGTTTGAATTTAGTTTAAAGTTTAGAGATTAATTAGAAATTACTTA
>JBBMEG010020570.1:0-26555 GCA_037832605.1 Cyclanthera cordifolia | reverse complement strand
CCCCCCCCCCCCCCCCCCCCCCCCCCCCCTCCCCCCCCCCCCCCCCCCCCCCCCCCCCCCCCCCCCCCCCCCCCCCAATCTTGCGTACAATAGATTTTCCTATTTTTGTTTCTTTTATAAACTAACCGGAGAAGTGTTGAAAATTCACAGCTTAGCAGAGATTTACATTCTTCAATTGTTCAGGGGCAGTTCCCAGAGTAAGTTATCCATTTTGTAGCATCAAGAGCTAAGTGTATTTTACCCTCCTTTTATGCTACAAGTTTGTAAATTTCAATGCCCAGATCTTATTTAATTTCTTCTCATTTTAATTTTACTTTTTTTCTTTCATAAAAAAACAAGGGTAAGATATAAATATACTCTCTATGATTTGAAAGAAGTTAGAGTTTAGTCCTTGTGGTTTAAAAATCTAGATTTCAGTCCTTATGATTTGGAGAAATATAAAATTCAGTTCCTATGGTTTGAAGAAATAGAATTTGTCCCTATGGTTTGATAAAACTTAAAAAAGTTCATGTTATTCGTAAATCGTAGGCGAATTAAGTACGCAGATGTGATATATAAATTATGTGTTTTTTGTCCAATCAATTACTTATCTCACACTCTCATCATTAAACACAAAATAATTAACTTCTACGTGTTTTATTTACCAACAATTACAAACGATAAACTATTTTTTAGATTTTATCAAACCGTAGGGACTAAATTCTAATTTATCAAAGCATACGGATTAAATTGTAGATTTCTCCAAGCTATAGATACTACAGTCTAGATTTTTAAACTATAGGGACTAAAGTTTAACTTTTTTTAAACCATAATGGCAATTATAATTTATCCAAAAAATAATAATAAAAGAACACTTCTCTTTTTCACAAAGATCTTGAAGTAAGCTACAAAAGTTTGACGTGGGTTGGTATGCGTAATTGCTTCTAATAGTAGTTTTCTATAGTCTACTAACTCGCCTTCTATAACTTTTGCAGGTTCGTTTGCAAGTTCTTGCAGAGAATGGTATTGGTTCTTGAAAAGAGTCTCTCTCACACTTTTACACACTAATATTTTAAGTTCGTGTTTGGGGCCATTTTTCCAAATGGGGGCTGGGATAGCTTAACGCAACCCCCTGACCCAACCCAAGTTTGGACCACCTTCTAATAATCGGTGGATGATCCAAACTCAAGTCATCGTTACACATAATCTCCATCCTCGTTTCATATAACACATGTCTCCCTTTGAGATTAACCGCTCTTTGCTATTATAATAACTTGCATCCTAAACATCGTCTCCAAGGAGTGGCATTGTGGTCCAAAGCTTGAGTTTTGAAGGTGTGTTCACCTCAAGGTCCCAAGTTCGAGACCCACGTGTGACATTAATTTGTAGACACCTCCCATGTCTCTATTCCTTTGAATTTTGATGTCTCGAGACGGGCGTGAAAACGAAACTTTTATTTCTCGGTTTCCAAAAAAATTCTGCACCTTAAACATCATTTATAATAATCTACATCCCAAATATCGTTTATCATAACTTATATTATAATAACGTGTACCCTAAACACAATTTATAATAACTCGTCGTTTATTATAAAACTCAATCGATGCCCCAAACATAGCCTAAAGCTTTATATCGCTTAGCTCATTACTTGCTTCAGTATATTGGACTATATCCGAATTTGTGGACCAAAATAATACCCGCTTTGGCTCACTCGCTTGGGTGGGATCATGAAATGCCCGCTTAAGTATTTTGCTTGCCTAGGTTTGGGTCCTCGGAATATTTGGGGGTCTACAACCTGGAGCTCTGATACCATGTGAATAATAATGAAAGGGAAAAAATAATTTTACTTTATTGTCACACACAATAATGATACAACCAATGTGATTTAAATAGAAAAGCTTTCCTAACTAGAATAGGAGAAGTAATAAAATAATATAATAAGTTATAATATTCCTTATTATATTTACAAGATAATTAAATAATCTTAATATAACCAACATATGTGTGTATCTATATATATGTATTTAAATAAAATACAAGGCATTAGCGGTTTTTGTGGCTCAATTGGCTGCATTGGCCCATCCCTACTAAGAAACGGAGAGAAAATGAAAAATAATAGCTTTAGGAAACGACTGAATTCTGCTTTCTTCACTTTCTGACCATATCTCAACTTCCAAAACCATCAACATGAATCCTAATGTTTAACTTCTTTATTTGTCTTATAGTTCCCTCAGGGTGATGTTCCGCAATGGGTCTGCAATGCTATGGAAGTTGCCGGTATTGACATCTCCTCTTGTTGTGCTCCATTTTCTTCACCCATGGAGATTAACACCGAGACCGAACCTTCAAAGAGGTATCACTAATTTTAGGGGAAAATGCTAAAACCATCCCCTAAAGTATGAGGTTTGTAACAATTACATCTCTAAATTTTTAATTTGATCAATAAGTTTTGTTGAAGTTTGATAAGTGTTGCAATAAACTCCTTTTAAGCTTAATTTAGATGGACAAAATTGTCTTTCAAATGAAAATGGTCATCTTCCACATTTTTCCACTTCTCCAAACAAAAGCATTCACCATCTTTCTCATACAAACAAACAATTCCTCATACAAATAAAAATGACAATGATCTTTCTTCAACATTTGGTCTCATTGGAGCACTGGAACAGCTTATGCTTTACAACAATTCCTTTAAAATTTTACATTTGTTTGAGGTCAATTTGTTTATAGCAAAATCCATAGAATTAGATGCCAGTTTGCAGGGAGGAAGATGAATGAAATGGTGAAGTTTTCAGTCGTGGAGATTAAGGATATTTCTAACTTCATCTGTTCGAAAGATTTGTTTGGTTTTCATGGCGACGAGTAAATAAATGGGATTAAAGTTCCTTTTAAGAAGATGATGGATCTGGGTTTGGTTCCATAACTTTGCTAGATCAATTCAAATTTATTGAATAGGAAGAAACAGAGAATGGAGGTGGAAGAAATTGAAGTTTTGAAGAATATGAGAGCTACTATTTGTAATGGAAATGAGAAATCATTAGTAAAGAAAGGGGATAAAGAAGAAGATGAAATGAGCTATTTGTAATGGCCCAATCTTCCAATTAAAGGAATTGATGTAATTGGAAACAAAAATCCTTAATGAAGATGGTGAGTGCTTTTGTTCGGAGAAGTGCGAAAAGGCGGAAGACGACCATTTTTATTTGAAAGACAATTTTGCCCATCTATTAAGTTTGAAGAGGTTTATTGCAACAGTTATCAATCTTCAACAAAACTTATTGATCAAATTGAAAATTTAGGGATGTAATTGTTACAAACCCCATACTTCAGGGTGGTTTTTGCAATTTTCCCTAGTATGAATTATTTTTGCACAAGATCACCATTCAGCATAAATTTTGTAGGCCATACATGCTGCTTCTTTAGCTAATACGGTAATACCTCATACTAAATGACTTTTGTTTTTGTTTCATACACAAACAATAGCAACTATATTATTAATCCATATTTATTTGATTTAATTTGTCTAATCTTTCATATATTCTTATCTAATTCATACATTATTCCTGTTTATCGTTTTTTTTATCATTAATTTTTAGTCTGTAATTTATTTTTTGATGGGATTTGGTCATTGACTGCGTAGAACTTGACCTTGCCTGTTAGAATTAGACGTGCTAATTTCTCTTTTTAATTGTTTTGAAGCATGTCATAGGCTTAGATTCACATTCTATGAGAAATTTCTCCAACAACATTATTAATATTACTCGAAGGATTGAGTTATTTATAAATTTTTGTCTTAAACATCAAGTCCCATGGGTGACATGGTGGTCGAATGCTAGGGTTCTGAAGATATGTTCTCCTCAAGATCTCAGTTTTGAGATCCAATTGTAACACTAATTTGTAGTCTCACGTGAAATTTTGTTTTCACCGTTTCCGAAAAAAGAATTATGATTTAAAACGTAAATCGAAATTAATAATATTTTTTAATTATTATATAAGACGTAGGTAGTTAGAGCTGCATCTGATTTTCACCGAGACACATGTGTCTCTTTACAAGATCTTAAATTCTAAACTCAGTAAATTTTGAAGTTAAAAGTTAGTTGGTAGAATCCCTTTACAAGCATAATATTTTCGTTTGATGGCACTGAACTTGTAGAGCAAGTAAATAAGTTGTCATTTGCATTTTTTTTTTTTTTTTTTTTTTTTTTTGCGAGTGATTATTTTAAGTGTTAAAAATGATAGGTTATTTTGAATACAATAAAATGAATACATCATTGATCCTTTCGGTAACATGATATATGAGTTCAAATATCATAAATTTGAATCTTTTTATCTTAAATGTTTTTTTGATTAAAAAAATACCAGTAAGTATTTCTAACACTATGAGTTTCGTTAATCATATGAAAAATTTTTATTCTTACTATGTGATTTATTTTTTTCGTAAATTCCACAAAAAATGACAAGGATTGGAACTTGCAACATTCTGATTATTAAGTCATACATGATGTTATTAAACCTTTGCTCTTTTTACTCTTAAAATGTGAATTATCTAGGTTAGAAGTCTTCAAACTATAACACATTCTTCTTTAGTAAAAAAAAAGAAAAATGAATAAAAAAACAACAAATAGTTGAATAGTTATTAAGCTTATTTTTATTTCTCCTTTTAAAAAACTAAAAAAAAATAAATATAAAGAACATAAAACAAAAAAAAAAAAAGAAAAAAAGGAAAAAAAATGTTGAGATGCTCCAGTTCTGATGTTGAAATAGTTTTGGTTGGCGGGTAAAAGAATTCATTTGTTTGCGAAAGTATCTCTCAAAACAAGTCTAACTCAACTTATATTCTAAATATATTAAAAATCACGAAATTTGCTATTTGAATTCTCTCGTATTTATTATACTAAAGATACTCTTTTCTGAGATTGACATTATATTACCGTTTTGGATTTTATAGAAAAAAAAAAAAAAAAAATCAAGTGGAGTAGAAAAAGTTAATAATAGTTTAAAATAATTAGTTATTTGATCGATTGTTAGTAGTAGCTGAGTTAATTTGATAATAATAATGATCAAGATAATTAATTATTATTTGAAGATTGATTTTTTAAAAAGAAAATTCCATTATTAAAAAACAACCACGATTGAATATAACCTTGCATATGAGGTTCTAACCACATACAAAATACATCTTCAAACTTGGCTTGAATGCAGGTCCACATTTTGGACAGTGACTTGCCAGATCACCTAAAATCATAGATAAAAAAACCCTTTTATGAAGCCAATTTGATCAAGACCTTTGACGTTTTAAATGTGAAAATTAATGATCTCACAAGAAATCAACAAGCACATTGTCAAAATTAGGGTCGACTTTTTTGATAAATTTTGAGGAATAATCCTTGGAGCATATCGACGATTGAGGAACATAATCCTTCTAAAATTAAAAAGCAAAAACCCATACCATAAAAGAACGATTCCTACTAAGGGCCGATCGAATAATCTTGCAAATAGAACGATCTTTATCAACAAGCTCAACCGATCGAAAAAGCAAAACACACTATCAAAGACAACACCTAAGCAAAACACACCACCAAAGAAAACACCTAATCAAAAGCCACAACCAACCTCAACAAAGAAAAAAAAACCTCACCTAATCAACAAACAACCAAAACAATTCTAGTAACATTAAACCGAATATCAGTTTGATTATTTGAAGATTGATAATTAACTATCAATAAAGTTTAATTTAGGGCATGTTTGGTTAGAAAGCGAAGAGAAGAAAAGGAAGAGAATGAAAGAAAAAAAAAAAAAATAGTAATTGATACGATAAAAATTGGTGGGTTAAACTAATGAAAAAATACTGCTTTCCTTTGCTACCTTTCGGTTGAAATGCAGGTAAAGTTTAATACCGACCCGACCCACAAGTTTGGGTCTGGGTCCAAACTCAACAAACCTAGTATTTGGGTCGAACTCCGCTTTCACTCTGTCGAGCATCTGGTAGCCGAAGAAATTTCAGGGTTCTTCCGTCTTCGAATTCTTGAGAGTTGAGGCGAAGAAGTGAAGAAATGGCGTTGGGATTGATACTGGGACTCGGAAGATCAATGCGACGGAAGCGAACATCATCTCTGGATATTCTTTCTTCGAAACGAGCTCCACGAGATTACTACAAAGGCAAGAATTGTAAGCCTACTGGTTTTCACACGCGCAAAGGTATGGATGAGCTTCCGATTCTTCTGCAGTTTAGGTATAATGATTGTTTCTAATCACTTAAGCAAATTTTCGATGATTTAAGTTTGATTTTTAGTTGTTTGAGAATTTTACTGCAAATGACTATGAGTTGAGTTAGTGACGGGGTATGATCCAATTCGATCACCTAAATTAGTGATCGAGTTAAGAAGATAAGAATTGCTTCGCAAAATATGATGTGAATCGTGATTGTTAGGCTACTTGTTTCAATCGAGAATTAAGGAAAGAGACGAGATATCATATTTCGAATGACTGTTTATAAACGTAAAATTTGTACATAGTTTTTTCTCTTACATTGTTTAAAATGTAAAAATTTATTGTTAACGGATAACATTGGCAATTAGTAGTTTGAGTTAGTGACAGTATATTTTTTATATCTGCGAGAGTTCGGGCCAGCATATACACAGTTTGGTTTTTATTTTCTAAACCTACAACATTTGGTCGTTGGAAGCTATATTGAGTTTATGTTTTCGTATTTGAGCTTTATGTATTGGTGCACTATATAAATTCTCTTAAAATCCTAGTTCCGTTCGATCAACATTTCTGTATTTGTTTTCTCTTTAATAAAACTGTTATCTCCTCTATCCGTGCACGTGACTAACAAAGTGTTAGTGAATCACGTAAATCAGTATGTTTGTGGCTCGCTTTCTCTCATTTTTCTTTGATTGTTGTACCGGTTTCATAACATCTTAGATCACGTAGGACACTCTTTGACCACTGGGCAGCTAGACCAACCCATGATTCAATTCAATAACTTAATTTAGTGATTATGTTAAGATGATAAAAGTGGCTCTAAAGATGTGAAGTGATTGGCAGGCTGCTGTGAGTTCTTTTTCTAGATTTTAGTGTTTGTATGGTTCTTATAACTCGCTCAACTGCTTCTGATTTCAATCGAGGATTAATAAAGAAATGATATATCAGATTGTAAAGTTTGCAAGTGTATAAATTGTATATATATTTTTTTCATTGTTTAAAACGTAAAATTTTTTTCAGGTGGATACGTAGTGGTGCCTGAGAAATTGCCTAACTATGTCGTCCCTGATTTGACCGACTTCAAGGTATTTTTCTGAATTCTATTTAGCAAGACTCTAGTCAAGATCTACGACAATACCAAGTTGAAACTTGAATTCCAGACTTCCAGTCGGCACATATCAAGTCGAATTCTAGTCTGCCAACTACCATTCTCATATGTAGTGTAGATGTTAACTGCAGTTTTATGCCATGATCCAAGATCTAGAATATCGTATTATAGAAGTATAATGGAAAAAGAATACAAACTAACCAAGTATTTGATAGGACTTGAAACCTTCCTCTTTAGAGAATCATCTCTTGAGCCCAAAGTGTAATCACTCAAAATATGCATGCGCCCTCTCTTATTTATAACCACTATACTCTAACTAACTTTCTAAATTCTAACCACCCAAATACCCCCTTGCTGTTTCTAATATAAAACCTAACATTTTTCCGGTCCCCTATAATTAATTCTCGTTGACCACGTCCTATAGGAATCATCCAATCAATAGCAATGAGTCCTGTTTAAAGAGGCTCATATACATAACGTCTCGAAATAATACCAAAAGCGGAGATTTTTAATTAAACGAGAGTCATAAGCTGAAATTTCACCTCGACTATCAATAGGTTTAGGTAGGACATTTGCAACACGATCTAAATAAGCCTCGGTATCTGAGCAATTCTTCCTGTTGCTTTTACAGAACTTCCCTCTTGTATCAGCAAACCATCACTCATTAATACAACACCAACATTATTTGATTCTAAATTTAGAGCTATGCCTATAATTCTCTCTTCAAATTCTACTAGAATTAAAGAGCTATGCCTATAGTACCCTCTACAAATTCTACTAATTCACCTGCCATTATGTTCATAGACTAACATGCAAAATTAGGTCATTGAATGATAATAGTTCATTAACCCACAGTTCCATCAATTATCATTAAAAAACCAAAACACTCTTGATCCTACAATTCTTCCTCCATATATATTTTTGAGCTTTTCGGTCTCCTACTTCTTAGTTTGCTGTTTCCTTTTGCTCTGAGTATTTTCGGGGTTGGGTGGAGGCGTAACTTCGAACTCTTGCTTGCCTAACATAATATTTTCTCGAAATTTCTTGCCATTTCATTTCACCATGATCAATTTTTTGGTTAAATGGATAGCTAGTAGCTTTCTTTGATTACACTATTCCATGCTGTTGACAATATAAAACAGGGTTATTATATTAATGCTTTTTTTTTTTTTTGTTGATTGGAAATTGAGAGTTATTTTAATACTAAATCATCTATTGTTTTGATAAACATGACGGGCTACTTTATTTTGTTAATGAGCGTGTAACTCAAACTTTTATTCATTTGTTTATCTTTTCTTCTTTGTTCTTTTTGTATGAACCAATTTCTTGTTTCCTATTTAAAAAAAAAACCATATACTTTAATGTCCGTTAGATAACATGAGATTCTATCTCAAAACTAATTGGCAATGAGAGAAGTAGTTCATATACCTGATAAATGTTGTGTGGTCTCGTTCTTTCCGATGGTCAATGGTTTGATCTCCCACCACTACTATTTGAACCTTGAAAAAACAAAACTTCTCTTCATGGATGACATCATTTTAGACTGTTTATATGTTAGCTGCGGTAGTCAATATTGAGTGATGTGTTCTGGGTTTGCAGCTCAAGCCTTACGTATCTCAATGCCCAATAGAAGTCAAGACCAGCGAAGCGGGCGAATCGGCAAATGCATAGGCAAAGAGGTACGTTGTCTTTTAGTCAATAACAGCTTGATGTTGATTGAGATGATTAGGTTTGAACCGAGGCAGTAAATTTTAGCGGTTTTGTAAACTCGATATCGAGGATATAATGTATAAACCCCGTCATAGAATGGATTTCTTCTTCGATACAATTGAAAAGAGAGAGAAAAAGAAGGCAACATTGCTGATCATGATGGATGCAACTGCATAATTTTGAAAGAGCTAATCATGATAGCTTGACATTTTATTACAAACCAATCTAAATACCTAGCCATTTTTTATTTTTCTTTTAAGCATGTCTAATTGTTATATGTTTATACTTCGCAACTTTCAAAAGGTCTACTTTTAAAACTTGTAAAATAATAGTATTTTGCGGAGAAATTTAACTTGATGTAGTTAGAGTAAGTTAAAAGACAAATATATCTAAGCAGATTTGTGATATAAAAGTAACGTAACAATGTTTAAAATGTTTCTTCTTTTTTTTTTTAATAATATTTGGAGACTGAAATAAACTTAGTAGGAATAAAAATAGGTGCTTGTATTAGACGGTAAGAAGTCTACCTATTTTATAAATGTTAGACTTTTTTGCTTTTACGATATGAGATCTTTACATGCTTCTTTAAGATGATTTCGTTTTTTATTAATTATTGGTTTGATTCCATTTCTTTTTTTGGATTGTATGTTTGTTTAAGTTTAATGAGTTAATACCGTATAAAAATTGTTCGAGATTCTATGCCAAGTCAACTTGTGATGAGAGGGCACTTTACCTATTTTATAAATGCTTAGAGTTTGGTTTTATTTTGGTCTTTACACTTTCAAATGTTCAATTTTAGTTTTTGAACTTATAAATTTGTTTCGTTTTGATACATAAACTTTCAAAAGATCGATTTTAGTCATGAACTTTCAAAAATATTTCATTTTAGTCCGTAAAATTAAAAAAAAAAAAAAAAAAGTTCATAATTGATTCCTATATAAATTTAAAATTAATATTTTTTTAAAGTTGGTTCAACAATGTTGCTAATTTTAATATAAATATATGAACATATTTCTTAAATTTATAGAGGAAGATTATTTTTTAAATAGAACTTAACAAAAAAAAAAAAAAAATTTAATAAAGACTAGAATTGAACAGTTAAAATTTTTGGGATCAAAATGTAACAAACATAAAAGTCTTGAAATCAAAATAAAACAAACTTAAAAGTTAAGATTAAAATTTGACTTTTAAAAATATATAAATCAAAACCGAATAAATTTCAAAACCTATGGATTAAAAATTTGTAACCTACATATTTTCTAAATGGTTATTTTTCATGTTTTTGGATGATTAAGTTGAATGAAATTGAAAGCTGTGTTTTATTTTCCTGCTTTTTCTAAAGGATAATAGAATGTTTTGGTAAGGCATCCAAAATAAAGCTTTTAGAGTAAAAAAGGTTTATAAACTCCTCCTTCTAATGAGTTCCAAAATTTTATATATATGTAAGTTCTAAAATAATATATATAGCATTTTATAATATAAATTTCCAAAATCTAACTAGAGATGAAGAATAATACCCTCACAATGATGACAAAAATCTCAAAGGATGATTAAATGAAATGGTTAGAAAATTGTAAAATTTATAGCACATGACATCAATTGATTAAACCATATGGAGGAAGTATTTAGTATATACTTATCATTATTCATGTTGATAATAACATGTCAAGTAATCAATTCAATTATATGAACAAAAAATCCTTAAAAAAAAAAAAAAGACTGTTTGACTAATGACAAAATACTTCTAAAAAGTTGATAAGTTTTGATCGATAATTGAACAGTAGATAGAACCGTGTGTTTGTTTTTAATAGAAAAGAGTGGAATGGAGAGGAGTTGAGAGATTAATGGTAGTTCGAGTAATTGACTATTTATTTGAGAATTGCATAGTAATTGGATATAATTAAATACTTTCTTGAGAAATTGATGTGAGTATAAGTGATTGAGTGATATATTTAACGATAAGTTTGATGGAGTAATTTGATAAAAGATTTGATGAACATTTAAAGAGTGATTAGTTATTTCCAAAAGAGAAGTAGCTCAACCACATCAGTGTAGACCCAAAGACCGTGAAGTCCCAAGTTCGAATCACCCGCCCAAAGTTATACTCTAGAATAATTTTAGAAGAGAAATTCACAATTCCTACCTAACCCATCCTCTTCTTCAACCATAAATAGTTGATTGTCGACCATAACAATACATAGAATCGAGAAAAGATATGTTAGCTTAAAATACTATTTTGATTCTTTAAACTATGAATTGCATCACTAAAATTTCAAAAGTTTATTTTTAGACTATCAATATTTATGTTTGTTCTATTTTGATTACTAAATTTTTAAATTCGTACTATTATAATCTTTGACTTTTCAAAATTTCAATTAGTCTCTAAAATAATTAAAATTGGTTCGTATCGAAAAGTTTTATTAATTTTTTTAATAAAATTATCATCTTTCTCTATAAAATTAAAAAAATATATTCATATAATTTCTTTATTTACATTAAAATTATTAACTTTTTAAAATCAATTTCAATCACCATTAACTTCAAACTTATCAATGAGACCAATTTTAAACAACTATTTTTAATGTCTATGAATTAAAATTGAGTATTTCAAAATTTATAGACTTAGATAGAACAAATTTGAAAGTCCAAAAATTAAATTCAACTTTTAAAAATCTATAAATTAAAATAGAATAAAATTGAAGGTCTATAATTAAAAAAAAAAAAAAAAAAAAAACAACCAAATATTAAGTGAAAAGGGGGAAAACCCGACAGATCGTTTCACGTTTTATTGAAGGAAAACGGGAACCTCTTTTTGGAAAACCGACAGATCGTTTATGTTTGACTTGACTTTTATTGCTTCAAATTTTGACGATCATGTCGGTTCTTTTTTTGCCACTCTCATCTTACCACGTCGGCAAGTTATCCACGTAGACGTTTCATTTTTTAGCCTTAAAAAACCATTTACAATTGTCATAGAAAAACATTCACATTCTTTTTTTCTTTTTTTTCTTTTTTTTTTTAGTTTTTCTTTCCTGAAAAAAAAAAAAAAAAAAAAAAAAAAAAAAAAAAAAAAGAAAAAAAAAGAAAGAGTCAACCATTTTTGAATGGGTAACAAAATTTTAAAAATATTCTCGTTTCAATTAGTTCAACTAATAGCTTCAATCAATTTAATTGATAATTTTTAATCAGTAGTTTAGCCCCACTTGATAATCTTCTATAAATAGTTCAACTGATAGCTTTCAAATCTATAGTTCCCAAGTAATTATTATTTTTGGGTCGTAATTGCTATCTTATTAGGTTTAGCCATTATAGCGTAATCCACAGACCGTTCCTATTGACGGCCAAAATTTCTTTGAATATGTCCTTGAATTCATTCGAAACGTGAGCAAAATTCAGATTGACTATAGACTCAATTCAACCAACTTGCTGAAAAGAGGAATAAAATTGAAATATTTGAAAAACTAATGAAAATCTGGTATGTAAATATTAATTTTGAGAAAATATTATAATTAAAATAGTTGAGTGAAAAGTTGTTACGTGGAATGATTTACCCATTGTTTTTATTTTATTTGAATTAATCAACGAACAAAACTTATATTTATTTATACAACCGAATCATATAACATAGCTTTGACTATTTACTATTTACTATTTTACTCAATAAAATTGGTCTAAATTTAAATCATGTATTGTATTTGAACAATTACATTTTAAAAAATAGTCGAGTTTAATTGATAATCAAGATGAAAATTCATTTAAAACATTATTGAATTAAAAAAAATCATTTTTATTCGTTCCAAATTTATTTTGATGTTGCAAATATTTGAATTTAGCATATAAAAGTTAATGACTCAATGAAATAGTATTTTTCACTTTACTTTTTTTTTTTTTATTCTTTTTCTTAAATAAAATGTTAGTGGGGAAATTGAATATGGCAATCCAATTAGGACTTGCTTAAATTATAGAAAAAGGACAGATTAAATAATTTCCAAGAAATGTTTTAAAAAGTAATGAAAAGTTGAAAATAAAACAAAATAACTAATAAACAATACCAATAATATTATATATATGGTTCTCAAAGTTATACCACTTATTATGAACAACTTCATATTTATCTTTTTTTTTTTTTTTTTTTTTTTTTCCTTTTTTTTTTTTTTTTTTTTGCATTCAAAGGTTTTTTTTATTAATGGAAGTAGTTGTTATCGCATTTAAATCATTGATATTTTCTCTTTTTTTCCATCTAAGATAATTGGTTGAATATGAAGAGTCTTCCATTCACGGGGTTAGTACGTCATCTAACTGAATTACTTTTAAGCTCAACACTTCTGCTTTTAAGGCTTAATCACGAAGAGCATGACTTTGATACTATCATAAATTTGAGAAATGTTTAAACCTTCTAGTTTTCCATTAATATTCTATATATAAATATATATAGTAATTTCAAATAGCAAATCTCAAAAGATTTTCTAACGAATCTAGATAATATTTAATTAATATACTATAAACGGTAGAGCAAGATACAAATACTAAATCTAACAAACGTAGAATATATGATTATATGATAGTATATTGTCTAGGCATGAAAGTATATTGCCTATTGTACAATTTAGATTATATGATTTGATGAAAGTCATTATAGCGTTTTAAAATCTATAATTAGTTTATGTGGTTTGAAAAGAATTTTAAAATATTCATTTTTATTTGCAATTGTTTACGAATTAAATACTTAACTCTAGTCAATATCGACCACTTATTAAGATTTATCTGAACTAAATTCTAGTTTTAATTTTAATTTTACAATATACCCCGGTGACCATATGTCCGTCCCTAGGCCTGACACCGGAATACATAATTTTGAGGGAGCACACGTATCGAGTCCAAGTCTTCAACCAACTCCGCCATTCTTGAGGACAACTAGTTGAAGTTAGTCGGCCTTAATTGAAAGTTTGAATTAATTGTATTCTCAAGTTTGTAAAACCTTTTTTTTTTTTTTGGTTAAATAATAACAATAAAAATAATTAATATTTTGACGAAAATTCCAAAATATTTTGCAAAAGAACAATTTCTTTTTTGAAACATTCAATTCAAAATACCTTTGGTCTCAAGCAGTAGCACAATCCAAATTCCAGATCCACAAGTACAATCAAACGACACCGTTTTTAGTGGCGTTTGAATTTCCACGCCGCCTTCACAGAAAAAAAAAATCAAAATAAAGAATTTTTGGTCAGACAATCCACAACCCCACACACACATATAAATACATATATATACACATTAATTCATACATATATATACATATATATAAACCCATACATTCATTCATATATATATATATATATATATATATTATATAAAATAAAAATTTTATATTTATTTATTTTATTTGTAAAAAAACCTTGTATGTGTACAAAGTTGTTTGTTACTTATTTTATTATTGTATGTTATTTTTTTCATACACATATATCCATTTTTATATTCTTTCTTAGTATGATTGGGTTGAACGAACAAAAAATTGGTCAATTCAACCTGTAACATAAAAAGTAGAAAATCATAACAATCCTATTCAATCCAAATAAAATTATAACTTAACCGTTACAATATTACAAGGTAGGTCGCTTGAGATGTTGATTTTTTTTTGTACAGTCCTCTATATATAGAGAGAGAAAAACTTGTCTTATTATTAATAAGGAGACAAGTCATATATCCGACACAATTTAATGTCACAAATTTTTTTCAATAATATTAAAAATGAAAACGACAAAATTTTATCAATAAAAGTTACTTGTCTCCCTATCAAGTTTTTCTCCTATACATATATATATACACATATTTATACACATATCTACATATATGTAACACACAAACATATATATATATATATAAACACACAAATTTATACACACACATATACATCTACACATATATATACACATATTTATAGGATAAAAAAATAAAAAAGGTTTGTAATCTCAAAAAAAGAAATAATAATAATAAAAATAAAAAACCTGAAGCAATCCTTTTCGTAGAAAAGAATTCAAAAGTGTACCCCCACCAAAAAAGCTGAAATCCAATAACATAGGTCCACGTGTCCAGAAAAGATCATAGTTTTACCGTCAAACCCGGTCGGTTTCTTAGAAGTTCCAATGAAGCCGCATACGAACCCTCCTCACGAAACTTCACTCTCTATCCTTTTCACCAATTCCGCATTCTTTTATATGTCAAATTCCTCCAATTCCTCCCATCGCTCCCTCCAATGGCGAATCTCCACAAATCAAATCTCCATTCCGACGACCGCCGCCGCACTTCCTGCAAACGCCACCCCAAGCACCGCCAATCTCCCGGCGTTTGCTCTCTCTGTTTAACCGAAAAGCTCTCGCAAATCCTCTCCACTACGGCCGCACCTTCCCGTAAGATCTTCGATTCTTTCTCCTCTTCCGATTCCTCCACTTATTACTCCTCCGCTTCCTCGTGTTCCTCCTGTTCTTCGCCGATTTCTTTTGATCTTCATCGCCGTAAGGCTAATTTGATGTTTTCGATGTTTAAGAAGAGTAGATCGATGGCGATTGAGCCGAGATTGAGCGTAATTGGAGACAAGTGTAGGTTAGGGTTTTGGTCTAGGTTTTTGAGTCGCCCGAGAAGGAAGAGAATGGAATTGATGCAATCGAGTACTGTCGTGCAGAGGAACGTGCATGGATGAACAGAATCGCTCACGCACCGAAGATTCGCGAAGATATTGTAATTTCTTCATTCGTTTTTTCTTTTTTTCTCTACAGATGCAATTTGATCGTTAGGATTTCAGAAATTTTTGTTTGTGTAAATTTGTACCTAGATCATAGCAATTAGGCGAAGAACGCTCCTTCGAATATTCTACGAATTCATAGGGTTTTAAGATTTTTTTTTTATTATTATTTTTTAAAAATACGTTTTTGAAATTCTCTCACTTTTTAAATTTTTGTATAAAAAAAAAAAAAAAAAAAGTATAAACATTGGTTATGCCATTAAAGAGAAATTATTGAGCAGAGACATATCAAAAAAAAATGAACTACAAATTAATGTCAAAGATAAGTCTCGAACCTAAGATCTATACCTCTAAGGTTCAAGCATCATTTACGAGTTCTATTTGAATAAAAAGAATATTATTCATATTAATAAGTTTGTAAAGAAATTATACCAATATAGCTTAGGTCTATATTTTTAATCAATTACCAAGAAAATCTATCCAACTTTTAATCAATTATAGCAATAAATATAGTTTGGAGAAAATTAAAATTTTACTTCCTATGATTTAAAATTTAAAATTTTAGTTTCTATAATTTTGAGAAATTTATAATTTAGTCCATATATTTTGAAAAATTAGAATTTAGTTTCATTGATAATATTTTATAAAAATTAAAAATTTTAGTAAATAAAATATGTAAAAAACTAGCTATTTTGTATTTAATTCGCATTTACGAATAATTTTTAGATTATTTCTTAAATTTTATCAATCATAAAGATTAAATTCTATTTTCTTCAAATTATAAGGATCTGGTTCTATATTTCTCCAAATTATAAGGAGTAGATTATTAATTTTTCCAAACTATAGATTCTAAAGTCAAAATTTTTAAAATATAAGAAGTAAACTCTAATTTTCGACTAAATTTGTAATTTATCTTATATATATATATATATATATAAATTAAATGTATAAAGAAAGTTTGTATACACCGAATTAAAAAAAATATATTTAAAAAGGTGTGTATATACACATAGGACAATGGTTGCATGTGGATTATTAAATAACATAATTAGTTTTGATTTTCCATCTTATTTTAATTAAGACTTCTTAAATAAGGCATTATATATATAGCCTTTATTTTAATTTAAATTCAATAGAAACAAAAATTAGTTAAGTTTTGATTATTGAATTTGAAGCTTCTACTTTACAAGCACGGCAAATATATTAATGTATATGTGCATTCATAAAATATATAATTAATTAGTGTTACCCACATTTTCAAAATAATTATTATCCTTTTAAATCAAACAAAATAATAATAATAACTTCATTATTATTAACTAAAACCTTAAACTATTGGAAACCCCATCTCAAATGTTTTCAAAATAATTCTTAAATAATTAACCTATAATTATCTATATATTTTTTTTTATTTGTTATAAGAGTTATTTGAGTGATTAGAAATAAATAAATTGTAGTAATAACTCGTTTAGAATGAAGTTATTTAAATAATAATTATAAAAATTAATTCATAGATAATTTCATTATAAAACCTTCAAAAACGTCATAGGTGACGTTTGCCCTAATAAAAAAATAAATAAAGTTTTATATTGATTTAATAAGAACATAAACATAAAGGTGTTGAATGAATAAATGTAGAATTATTTTGTCCACTTGAACCACATTTATTTTATTTTTTTTTCTTTATTTTTTTTCTCTATTTTTTGGACTTAAAACAAAACAAAATAAAATGCAACATAAGTTTGACATGTTAAGCAATGGTACTTAAATTTGATTTGAATCAAAGTTGTACTAAAACATGTTTTTATAATGACACGCAAAAGTTCAATCGAACTCAAACTAAAATAAGTTTCTTTCGTTCAACGATAATTGAAATATTAAAAAAAAATAATCAAACTCAAGAAACCAAAATTGTGAAAATCGCACAAATACAGCCGAGCTACTGATCTTATAAGAAAAAAAACATATTTATCATGGTTGTCCGGGAACGAGTTATTGAATTTATATATCACCTTGCATATTATATAAATGACCTCTCAAATTTATATTATTAAAGAAAATAACAAAAAAGAACATCAACAAGTCAAAATTATTTAAATTGGGTTAAAACATGATATAAATTATATTAATACGATACATATTGAGTCATATAGGTGAGCATAAGTAATTAAATATTTTTAAAAATTATTTTCATTCAAAATTTATAAGAAAAAATATGTAATGAGTATATGAAAAAATACATTAAAATAATGGGATGTTTCAAACAAAAGTCTACAACGGCGTGAGCAGCGATGCTTCCCTCATGCAATACACATTTTCTCTCTCTCTCTTTTTTTTTTTTTTTTCAAAAGAAAAATAAATGTCTTTTCACGTTTAATAATTGATTCAAGAATTTTTTTTTAAATTTTTTTTTAAAAAATTTACATAATAACATTGATTAATCATTCAACTTCAATTTATACCATATTATAGAGACTATGTAAAAGATTTGTAGAGGACAAAAAATTTAAAGATAATAATAAAAAAGAATAAACATATGCTAATATAATTATGTTATATGTAATTTTTTTTTTTAAATTAATAATAAATTCAGGTTAACTCAGGTCAACCAAAATTAATTTTAATCAACCTGAGAACCAACCCAAACCATACTTTTTCATTTATTTAAACTCAACCCAATAACCCAATTAACCCGTCCCAAGGGGTGGCGCAGTTGGTGAATGATTTGGGCTTGAGGGGTGTGCTTCCTTGATGTATTCCGGTGTCGGGCCAAGGGACGGGCATGGTTACCCGGATATTGTGTAAAATAGCTATCTCAATAATAATAATAATAATAATAATAATAACCCAATTAACCTGTCAAACTGGGTTGGGTTGGGTTGGGTTATTCGAGTTCCATGTCGGATTCTTTAATTGAACACCCCTAGCTACTTAACGATTTATCAAATCCTCTATCAAACCACTTCATACATCAAACATATCACTGAAACACTACTAACATCAGTTAATTAATTAATTATTTGTGTCGGCCGATTAATGTTAATAGTAGTTGAGAGATAAGTTTGATGTTAAATTTGATGACGTGGTTTATTAGAAAATTTGACGAGTGATTAAGAGTAACTATTTACTACGAGAAATATTTAGGTCATGTCTAGACATTACCTAAATATAGATGGCCACATGTGGGACAATATCAATCGCATTTTATTCTCATTTTTTATTATTTGTTGTGTTAAATTATGACTCATAATGTATCTGTAGATATTAATATTTACGTCATAGGTAGAGAATACCTAAATATTATTCATTTTTAATCATTATAAATATATTCAAAGATTAAAAAAAAAAAAAAAATCCAAAGACTGTAATTTTGCAATATGAGATTACTAATCGAAATTTCCTGAATTCATAAATCCATAAAGAGTTAAATATATATATAAAAATTTCCGGAAGTCTAAAACGGCGGGGAACGGTGCTTCGTTCACGCAATCATGCAAAGAACTTTCATTTCTAATAATAATAATAATAATAATAATAAATAAATAAATAAATAAAATTATTATTAAGTATTGGTCTGATATATACATACTACACTGCCATCTTTTTCAATTATAATTTTTTTTATAAGAAAATAATTCATAAATATTATACTTTTATACTTTTTCAAAAATTTTAATTTTATTCCTCAATTCAAAATTGAAGCAAAAATATTTTAAAATTTTATTTATAATAACTCGCTGATAAAACAAACAAAGGTACATTTTTTTGATGATAGTTAAAGATTATAGGAGATGTTTGTTTGCAAAATTATGAAGATATTATTTTTGAATAAATAAAAATGAGGATTTATTTTGAGTAGTTATAAAAAATAAATTACAGTAATAGTCCGTTTGAATGAAGCTTTTATAAAGTAACTATAAAAACTCGTTTTTAATAGCTCCGTAAAATACTTTAACAAACACGGACCGGCCTCCGCGCGAGGATATCTCCATCGGTAGATACATTAAAAAAAGATTAAAAAAAAAACTTATCTTAAATTTTAAAAATATTTGTAAAATAGTATTTAACAAAACAAAGAACTTTATTGGTGGAGGTATGGTTTATAAATTACGTTTTTGAAAACTTGGGAAGAAATAGTTTTTAAAAACTTGTTTTTTGTTTTTTTATATTTGACTACACACTCAAGTATTTAAAGTTTTATTTGATTTTTTTTTTTTTTTTTTTTTTTTGAAATTTAAGGTTATTTGAAGTTCAATTCTCTCAATTCTGTAAGAGAGTAAAGAAATCTTAATTGAATTTAAAAAACCAACACAAATTTTTTTAAAGTTATTTTTTGAAAAATCAACACAAGTAACTCTGAAATTCAGAACAATTCAAGGGTTAAAAAAATAATAATAAATAAATAAATTAGTGATTGATGTGATAAAACTTCGCGAGCCAAATAATAAAAAGAGATCTTTTCCACCCTTTTAAACTCTTCACACTACACCATACATACATTAAAGGAATGTTTGGATGTAGTTTTTAAAAGCATGTAGTATTTATAATGAGGTTTTATTTTGAATATTTAAAAGTAATAATTACAATAAAAAAAACTTGTTTCAATGTAGATTTTAAGAATATTTATATTAATATTTAGAATAAAGATTTTTGATAAGTATTTAAAAGTAATGATTGTTGATTGTTTATATGTTGTTTTGAAGGGGTGTTTGTAAAAAGGTTTTAAAAATGGGGTGGGAATTAAGTTTTGTGGCTAGTGTTTAGGGGATTTTTTTTTTCAATAGGGGGCAAGTGCATGCGCCATATGGCGCAATAAAAAAGCACGACGTGGCTGACTTGTTTTTTTTTTTTTACTTTTATTTATTCAAAATAAAAATTTAAGAAAATTTTTATTTAAAAAAGTTTATAAATGTCACATCATATCAAAAACAAATAACATTTTTCATAACTCCTCCGTAAACACTCTTTACACAAACAAAAATTAATAACACATTTTTCTAAACACTCTACCAAAACCTTCAAACAAACGAGCTATTACTAAACACTCAAAATAACTCCTCCATAAAAACTCAAACAAACACCCCCTTAAGAGTTTTTAGAATTAATATTTAGAATGAGAATTGATTTTGAATATTTAAAAATAATTAGTATTTATTACATTCAAAAACTTGTTTGAACCACATACCATAACTCATTATAATAACAAACACTTCAAATACCATTTATCATAACTCATGTTATAACAACATGCAATCTAAATACCATTTATTATAACTCTCAGTCTATAATAGCATAGTCGTTACCTCAAACGCACCCTAAAAGTAATTTCAATACAAGAAAGGACAAAATGATCATATTTCTAAAATTTGATAATATGAAAATATAGAGACTAAAATAGAACGAGCCTCAAATTACATAGCTAAAATAATTTCATTTTATCCATTTTATAACACACTACCTACAAATTGGGGAAATAAATCAGCAAGTTCCAAAAGAGTAGAACAAACATGAAAGATTTTTTATGGCCAGCATAAATTTCTTTGAATTCACTTTTTCACCTTTTTTTTTTGGGACAAGAAACAGATGGTATTTGCTTATGTAGGAGGAGCAATTACCTCTAGTCCACCCATGAAAGGCCTCAATGGCTCAGGAATAATAACAGAGCCATCCTCTTGCTGATAATTTTCGAGCAAGCAAACGATCATCCGCGGCACAGCACACGCTGTTGCATTCAACGTGTGAACGAATTGCGTGGGTGCTAGATTGCCTTTGCTCTTCTTCGAATTTGTTTGTACCGATTCTTGCGGCCGGTATCGAACCCCTAATCTACGGCTTTGATAGTCTGTACAATTTGATGCACTTGATATCTGTTGGGGGCAAGATTCATATCTCTTAAGACGTTTAAATTAAACTCTAATCTTATGCCAACTGCACGCAAAGGAGAGGGAAGGGAAGATGTACCTCGCCGTACCGTCCTAAACCCGGCATCCATGCCTCCACGTCGTATTTTCGATAAGCAGGTGCGCCTAAATCTCCTGAAGCCATATTCAAAGTCCTGCAAGAAGGATGGAATTGAAGTGAAATGGCCAATCATAAACAGATGTGTTGTGTTGTTAAAATAATACAATGACAATGAAGATAACTAAAGCCCAAATAAAAGAAGGTTTTTACTTGAAATGTAATCCCAGTGATGAGAAGAGGTCTTCTTCAATACTAATGAGTTCTTCGAGGTAAAAATCGCTCTCTTCTGGTCGGCAAAATATAAACATTTCGACCTTGCTGAACTGGTGTACTCGATACAGGCCCCTGGCTCGGCATTAGTTTGATATATCAAATATTATATCGAGAACATCAACAGGCAATAACAGAAATAACAAGTGAAACAAACGACACGAGACAAGTGTAAGGGTTGTTCATTTATGAGAAGATGAAGTGTTCAAACGACAGTAGAATCACAGCCTTAGAGATGCTGGTTTTAGGAAAGATATTCATAATATAAGATTACGGTCTGGGAAGTATGTTGGTATGTACCTGTTTGCGGTTCCGGCAGCACCGGCTTCGGTACGAAAGCAATGAGAATAAGCCACATACTTCAAAGGTAATGAAGACTCAGCAAGGATGGAATCCATATGAATCCCTCCTATAGGAATCTCTGCGGTACCGATGAGGCATTGGTCACTTCCCTCAATAGAATAAACCTGCCAAGCATGAGTGAATATGAATTTGAAAAGATTGCAACTAAATGGGTAAAATACCATTTTTGACCCTAAATTTTTGTTCAATAATCTTAATACAATAAAAAAAATATGCGAAGACATTTTTAAAATTTATAAAGGAAGATGGTAATTTCCTACAAAAAAAAAAATAAAAATTACAAGGACCTATTTTAAGTTTTTTGAAAGTTCAAGGAAGAAAACAAAACAAACCTCAAAGTTTAGAAACTAAATTTGGACTTTTGAAAATTTAGAAATTAAAATGAAACACGTCTCAAAGTTCAAGGACTACAATTGAACTTTTGAAAGTTCAAGGACTAAAATGAAACAAAGTTGAAAGTTTATAGACCAAAATGGTAGTTTACCCTAACTAAATACTTTTACGGCCAAAAGAGTATAACTCCAGTCGCATCATGTTCCTAGTAACCATAAAGTTACAAGTTCCAATCCTTCCTCCCCAACTATTGTTTAATAAAAAGAAAACTAAAATATGTTTACCAATAAAACTAGACGCAAATATTTATTTGACACCTCTCATTCTATTCAAATGTTTCTCCTTAGGGTAAATCTGGAGAGCACAGATTTAAAATAGAACTTTAAATACATCAATATCAATATGTATAAGAAATCTTATAATAAGCTATGCAAATAGTTTCTTATAACATTCAAGCAAACCAAGTTGTATCTTAATATAATTCAACCAAAATATATACAAGGTTGAGTGGGAAGTTATCACAAAATGATGAAGCTAGCAGTTAGAAACCTTGATAAGTATTCGATAGACTAACAATGCTGTTGAATTATTTTAAACCACACAACAACCCAAAAGTTTAAAAATAAATTTAATTATATCAACCACACTTGAGGGCTTAGAAATTTGAAAAATACTATACCAGTGGAATTTAACTTTAATTTGAAAGAAAACGACTTTAAAGAGATTCAAACTTGAGACTTCCTGCTTTGATACCATGATGAATTATGTTAAATCACCAAGCAACTCAAAAACTTAAGTTGATGGATTGTGGTAAATTTAATTATATTAACCAACAAAAGCAAACACGGGGAAGATGATAGAAAAAAAATGAGCAAAACCTGAGTATTTTCGCCACGAGGTTGAAATCCACACTTTTCAACTACGGAGGACCTCACGATTTCTGGGGTTGTCACAGGAGTAAAGCCCCTTTTCATTACTTCCGAGAGTGTCCAACTGATTAGACCCATTTCCAATGTTACTGCCGCATTTTTCAAGTAATAGAACTTAGATCCACTAACCTGTATAAATCACAGCAACATTACATTAAGGCTGTTACCAATTCCATAAATTTATAGAAACTAGTAGAAGTTTGAAGTAGGAATATGCCAAGTTATGAATCATGGATTGAATATCTCAAACTAAACAGTAGTTCAAAAGTCTGATAAACTTATAACTGCACCAAAACTTGACAGTTATAACTTATAACTGCAAAGTCATACATAGAGACGATGAAAAACTAAACCAATACCCATGAACACACCAAAATAAGCGAGGAAGCGTAATTATCACGTCGGAGAACTTCATGTACCTTATATATGACTACTTATCTTTTAAAGTTATAGTCCAAATTTATACCTTATATAAGCATTAACCCAGAAAAGATAAAGACAGTGCTCTGTAAAGATTTTAAGTCAAAACAATAGTTTGCTTTAAAAAAAACATTTGGAATATACACAAGAAGGTGAACTAGACTAGTAACTCCTCTTAGGTGTCTAAATTAAAAAAGGATTGTACCTCAGCAGCAGCATCGAAATCAAAAAGGTTTAGCTGCTTCCCAAGTTCTGTATGATCTTTAACAGGAAAACTGAACTCCCTCGGGCTACCGACCTACAAAAGAGAATGCAGGACATAAAATATATCATCCAAAAGGAATGGAGTTAGAAAATACAATAAAGATTTCGAAAAAGCAGAAATACCATCTTTCGTACTATCGAGCAGTCCTCCCCTCCGATCGGCACATCAGGATGGGTGATGTTAGGTATGCATTGTGCTTCTTGTTGAAGCTGATCTGTAAGTTGAAGAAGGTTTTCTTCCAAAGAAACCAATCCTTCCTTCAGATTTTTTCCTGGAAGAAAACACCAAAGTAGATTTGTTAACATGGAAATTGAAAATGAAGCTAATGACATGTTCAGATAAATAGAAAATGCATATACCTTCGTCGATGAGTTTTTTTCGCTCAGATGGCTCCAGCTTCCCTTTCATCTTGTTCGCAACCATGTTCCTTTCTGCACGAAGCCGCTCGACTTCCTGGTATCTGTGAGTAACAGTTAGCTAAGCATTGATTTAAAGGGAGAAAAACCAGTTAGATGGTCTCTCCTCGTTACAGTTTAACTTTATTGAACAGCCTTCAATGATGGGAGATTTGAACTCAATCACTTGGTTACTAGTTTATAAATCACGTCACTTGGCTGTTCTCGTGCATAGTACGGCAACAAAAGTTTTGACGAAAATATCAATTAACATTATAATGCAGCTATAATGGTAGCAGAATTATCAGATTTTTCGTTCAATTGAGAGATTCGAACTCATAACCTCTTAGTCTGAGACAAAACATATACTAAGCCAGTTGAGTAAAGCTCATCAAGAGATAAAGCATATCATAATTGAGTCAAAACCCAGAAAAGAAAAAGAAAAAGAAAAAACAAACCGAAACCTAACCTTCTGAAGCTTTAGCATTTCATCATACAGCTGAAGCACAAGTTCCAAATTAGCACCAGACTTCCGATTCTCTATATTAGCAGCCACCAAGTCCCTGTTATCCCTAATCCACTTGAAATCTAACGAAGCTTTCCATTGAGACTTCGAAACTAATCCAAATCCAAATCCAATCCCAGAACAGAACAAAAACAAAATCAAACACCCATTATCTCACCAAGCAAGCAAAATCGAGATATAAAAGAAAAGAAAGCTAAATTACCCTTTTCTTCTCCGGCGGTTGCAATGGGAGAATCGACTTGGACTGCCGGAAATGAGAGAGCTCGAACGAGAAATCGGCATGGAGGTCTCTGATTACGGCGAGAAAGATGAAGAGAATTGAGAAAAGGGGTTTTAGTGGTTGGCCGAAAAATTGGATTGGAATTTGAAGAAGTTGGAAAGGCAGCAAGGTTTAGGGTTTTTAGAGTTGTGGCGGTAAAAGAAGAATGAAACTCCATTGTTGGGGCTCCGAGGAAGCTTTTGCTCGGCGGGAAGGTATGGCTTATCGCATGGCTGTCCTTGCCCCAACTATCTTCCTCCCCTGCCAAATTATTATTATTATTTTTATTTTCTAATATCATTTTCGTCGATAAGTTTTTTTTTTTTTTTTTTTTTGAGATTACAACAATTGGGGGTGGGAGATTCGAACCCGAGACCTCATAGGCCATCGGTGTTTACTAATATCATTTTGGTCGATAAGTTTTAAAATTCTTTTATATTTTAATCACTTAACTTTAGTGCGGTGGGTGGCGTAGTTTGTTGATGGCTTAGCTTCTAAAAGTATATTTTTTTTCGAGATTTTGAATTTTTTTAGAAATCTTGATTTCTTTTATTTATTTATTTTTTTTTTGTAAATGCTCGCAATTGAGCGCTCAACCTTCCATTTTTCTTTTGTAAACTTAGATTTTTCTTTTTGAGAAAAAAAATGGAAACTCAATTTTGTCTAATATTTTTGTAAATTTGATTTTTTTTTTTTTTTTTTTTTTTTTTGTCATGAATTTTGTATAGTTAAGAAATGGACAACATAAGTAAAATAGAGGAAGAATGAATAAGTCGTGCTTTGAGAGTTGACTTACATCTGAACGAGTTCATTTGTCTACTCCTTCGGAGGGATTGTTTTTCGTGTTTCATTAAAACGTCTACATTTGATGTTTAAACTCTTAATATCTTTCATAAAGTCATCAAGTCGTTGTAGTATAGTGGTAAGTATTCCCGCCTGTCACGCGGGTGACCCGGGTTTGATCCCCGGCAACGGCGTTCTATTTTTTATTGATGGTGATTGAGCTTGTACACTCATTTGTTCCCAACCAAGTGTTGAGCAAAGGTAGGGGGAACAAATGTCCTGGTGTTATTCCGAATAAGAGCTGCATATTCATC
>JBBMEG010020549.1:0-26571 GCA_037832605.1 Cyclanthera cordifolia | reverse complement strand
TATCGACATCCTATTCCTAGATTAGATGATATGTTAGATGAATTACATGGTGCAAACTTGTTTTCAAAAATAGATCTAGCTTTGTAAAACCAAGCAACCTTGGAGCTTATCATATCTACTGATCGTGAGGCAAAGAAGCATGGAGACCGTTCAGGAGTACATAGCACGCTTCAGCAACGAGGTGCTACAAGTCGAAGAATACACCGATAGTACGGCTCTTGCAGCGGTCGTAGCTAGATTTAATGATGAGAAGTTCTTGTGGTCACTAGGGAAAAAGGCTCCACTCACTTATGTCGAGCTGCTAACTAGAGCGCAAAAGTACATGAGTGTAGGGGAGCTGGTCAACTCTCGAGGAGGCACGGAAGGAAAACACTCCATTCCAGAGCATGAGAAGTCAACAAGTTGTCGTGAGTACGACTACAAGGATTCGAGAAAGCGAAGGGCGGAAGAATGCCTAGTGAAAAAAGAGAACACCGAACGAAAGGGGTACCATCTAGCCGGTTCGAAAAGTACACCTCAACAGCGATTCCCATAGAGCATATCTTGATGGAGATTCAAGATAAGAAGGAGTTAAAGTGGCCGAGCCGAATTAGGGCGAGATCTAACAAGAGAAATAAGGGCAAGTACTTCCTATTTCATAGGGATTATGACCACATGACCTCTGACTACTACGTCTAAAGGAGTCCATAGAGTCCCTCATCCAAAGAGAACAATTGGACAAGTACGTGGAAGAGAGTGGAAAGATGTCCGAGTCCCCTAGCAAGAAAAATGGAGGCGAAAAATCAGCACAACCATAAAAAATCAGAACCATTGTTGGAGGGCCGAGGGGAATCCAACAGCAGTCAGAAAGAAAAGGTGAGACAAGTCAGATGCTTGCTAAGGGGTGAAGAAGTACGAGTAATGTCAGCAGTGGACGAGCACTTGGCTTCACTACCACTAAGCATGCAGCATTACGCTAGCCACACAATGACGCCTTAGTGGTGTCCCTGACCGTATCCAACATCCACGTCAGGAGGATCCTCATTGACGGAGGTAGTTCGATGGATGTACTATCGGTAAAAGCCTACGACGTCATGAAGCTGGGAAGAGAACGGCTGAAGCTGAATTCGACACCCCTAGTTCGATTTGGTACTCTCCTAAAGGTTCAGTCGAGCTCCCGGTAACCTTTAGCGAAGGAGACAACATAGTCCTCTACTTCGTAAATTTCTTAGTGGTGAACGACAACTCCGCCTACAATGCAATATTGGGAAGACCTACAATACATGGGTTAAGGGCGGTCGCATCGACTTATCACCAGGTGATAAAGTTCCCTACTCCTATAGGGGTGGGGCAGATTATAAGAGAATAGTTATCCCTGAGGGAGTGCTACCACACAACTCTTCGGGGAGTGGTAAGAGTTACTCAAATAAAAGACTGTTGAAAAGGAGCCAGGTGAGGCTTTCCAAGGGACGACTCCTGTAGAGGTACAAACAAAACAAGTACCTAGGTCCCAAAACCCCAATGCTATTGCTTTGGCAAAGTTAGTTGCCTCCTACAAAACCAAGGTGGCCAAGGCCGTACCGGTAGAGATCCTAGACAAGCCTAGCATCACCACTGAGTTGTTGTACAAAATTAGTGAGGCAACCCCAATCTCGCCAATGACATGGATGACCCCCCTTCCTTGAATACTTAGGGGAGGGGAAGTTGCCAGACAACAAGAAGGACGCCCGACGACTTAAGTTCAAAGCTTTCAAGTACGTGGTGCAAGGGGATAAGCTGTACAGAAGGGGTATTCTTTACCTCTTCATAGATGCTTAGACCCTAACGAGGCCACTTATGCAATTCAGAAAGTGCACGAAGGCGTTTGTGGCAATCATGAAGGAGCAAGGTCCTTGGCCAAGAAGTTAGTCAGACAAGGCTACTTTTGGCCGACCATGGCCAAAGACTCCAAGAAGTATAATCGGGCATGCGACAAGTATCAGAGGCTTGCTACCATTCAAAGACAGCCTTCCGAGGTCCTAACTAGCATGATGGGACCATGGTCGCTTGTGCAATGAGGGTAGATCTTATAGAACTTTTACCCGTTGCACGAGGCCAAGTCAAGTTCGCGGTGGTAGTAGTGGATTACTTCACCAAGTTGGCCGAAGCTTAGGCTCTGGCGACTATCACCAAAAAGAAGGTGACGAAGTTCATCTAGAGGTGTATAGTCTGCCGGTTTGGGATACCACGAACCTCTATCACTAATAACGGAAAGCAGTTTAACAACTAAGCTTTCCATCAATTCTGCTCTAAGTTGGGGATTCAACACAACTTCTCATCACCAGCTCACTCACAAGCTAATGGGTAGGTGGAGGTAGTAAACAAGATCACCATGAAAAATTTAAAGACCAAGCTCGAAAGCTTGAAGGGGTCTTGGGCGGAAGAACTCCTTCTCGTGATGTGGGTGCACCGCACCACACCTAGGATGTCAACAGGAGAAACCCCTACTTGCTAGCATTTAGGGCGGAAGCGATAATTTCGGTCGAGATAGGACTTTCGTCCCCACGCGTAAAGTCTTTTGACCCAACTCAAAATGACCAATAGCAACCGATGAGTCTAGATCTCTAGGAAGAAAGAATGGACGCAATCCACATAAGGGTGGCACAGTATAAAGGCTGAATTGCCAAGTACTACAACTCCCTAGTCAAGGCAAAACGCTTCCAAGTTGGTGACTTAGTGTTGAGGAGGTGACACCGAACACAAGGAACTCAATAGTTGGGTCTTGTGGCCAAATTGGGAAGGACCATACCAGGTCTCCAAAGTGGCACGCCCATGCACCTACTACCTCGAGGACATGGACATGATTAAGATCCTCCATCCTTTCAGTATTGAACACTTGAAAAAGTACTTTCTATAGAAGGTAATTCAAGTCGTTAATGAATAAAGTAAAGTATTATTTTTCTCCTTCTTTTCAGATGCTATATCAATTGAAGTATATTGACGTTGTCATAAACTTAAATTGAGGGTAAGCAAGATACATAAATAATCAAGAGCTATTATTCATTCAAAGTTCAAAATTTTTCGGGTTATAACCTAAAGAAAGACAAAGTTGGCAAAGTAAAATGCTTTAAGAAAAGAAAAGCGACAAAAAGATAGTCATTAAGGCCCGTTGGAGCCGCGCCTACTGGAAGTTGGTCGGTTGAGTCCTGCTTGGCTAGAAGCTGTCCTAGTTAGACGGGCCTGACTTCTTTCAGGCACGCCTTGAAAGATGCGAGAGTCATAGTAACCGGCTTGAGCTGGATCACTCGGAAGCCCGAATTCAAAGGCTGGCATGCAAGGGTCGGCGACTTTTTCGGCAGTGCTGGAACAAAGAGACCAAAAAAGGGGAAGGAGGTTGACATAGCTAACTCTCTCCTGAAGTCGGTCTAGTGCCTAACCGATGGCAGCCTCACCGACGTTATTTTCTAAAATTACTACGCCAGGAGAGCCCTTCACGAGATTAGCCAAGTAAGAGGCATTCTTCAGCTTCCCTTCAGCAGAAGCCAACCCTCGGTGAAGGCAAGCGATCTTGGACAAGTCCTTTTAGCGTGAACGGGCAGGAAGATTTCGGGTCGCGTCGACAGAAGTCCGAAAGTGGACTAAGGAAGCTTCCGGTAATTCGATGAGCTTCTTGAGCCTGTGCCAGTTCTCACTTAACCTTATAAGAGCTAGTAGACAAAGAAGAGCGGGTGTGACGCAAATCCTTAGAAAGGTGACGAGAAGCCGAGGCAAAGTCCATGAAGGTCTGGAAGTACAAAGGTAACAAGTTAGCCGACATATTTAGATAAATGTGTGGCTATAAAGAAGAAGAATACATAAAAAAGCAACAAAGTCATCTAGTGCCACTTGCTGAAACTAGGCCTACTAAGTCTGGCTCGGATAGATTTGGTGCTAGCTGAAAGAGCTTGAACCAGGGTGATTCTCAAACACACCTTGGAAGGTGCAAAAATCATGAGAAAAGCTGCATTGGATCACTAGGAAGTCCAGACCCTAAGGCCGACAAAGAAGGGTCAGCGACCTCTGCTGCTATAGTGGCGCAAAAAGACTTGGAGAGAGACAAGAGGGTACCATGGCTAACTTGTGTTTTAACTAGGTCTAGCACCCAACCGGTAGTAGCCGCGCCAAAGTTGTTCCCCAGGTTACAAAGGCAGGAGAGCCTTTTGACTAAATTGACTAAGTGAGCTTCACTTTAGCAAAAGTCAAACTCCCGACAAAGCCGACAGATGGAAGATGAGTCGTCCTTGTAAGTTCAAGCAACGAGACTTCGGACCGCCTTAGAGGAAGTCCGAAAGTCGGCCAAAACGACCTCCGCAATAGCCTGAGCCTTACAATCTTGAGCCAAGTCCCATTTGAATTGATCGATGCTGGAAGACCAAGAGAAGTACGTATGGCGTAAGTCCTTTAAAAAGGGTCGAGAAGTCAAAGCAAGGCGCATAAAGGCTTCCGATCCAAAAATTACAGGAAAACGGGCATTCCTCCGAAGTAAGTTCCACCATACCATTGGTGGGAGTCCTAAAAATAAGAAAAGAAGATCTCAACCACTAAAAGAGCACTCAAAGTCAGTGTACCACGCAGGCTGTGGACTCCAAAGAATACGGTCCAAGTGTTGGAAGCCACCTACGACTACCAAGACCTTATGCCGAGTCCTCTTTTGAAAAGAGAAGCTAATGTGGCTGGACTCAGTCTCATAATCATATGAAGGATCCATAAGAGAAAAGGTAAAGAAATATCTGCGAATGATGAGGTTAAAAAAAGGCAAGTCTCTGAAAAGAGAGCCTAAGTAACCTGTGAGTTTCAAAAGGCGCTTGAAAATGAGCAAGTCCCTGAAAAGGGAGCCTAAGTACCTAAAAGTTCGAAAAAGCGCTTGAAAATGGGCAAGTCCCTACCAAGGGAGCCTAAGGAACCTTTAAGTCAAAAAAGCACTAAAAAAAGGACAAGTCTCTACAAAGAGAGTCTCATTAGCCTAAAGTTTGAAGAAAGAACCTAAAGAGGGCGAGTCTCTACTAAGAGGGCCTACCTAGCCTAATTTTGAAATGACGCCTAAATGTAGTAAGTCTTTGAAAGGTGCTTAGGGGTGGCGAGTCTCTGAAAAAGGAACCTACTTGGCTGAATAAAGCCAAAGGTTAGTGAGTCTCTGAAAATGGAGCCTATTTGGCCAAAAAGAGCAAAAAGGTGGCGAGTCTCTACAAAGGGAGCCTACTTGGCCAAATTTCTAAAAAAGAATGCCTAAAAAGGTGACACTATAAAAAAAGAGCCTACTTAGTCACAATTTTCGAAAAAGTGCCCAACAGAGGTGAAACTGTAATAGGAGAACCTACTTGTCCAAAATTTTTAAAAACGACTAAAAATGGTAAGTCTCTAAAAAAGAGAACCTTCTAAACAACGAACTACTTTTCAAATTCTGGCAACAAAGTAAGTCAGAAAATGAAGAGTGGGAGTAATGTTGTAGGCTAAAATATCTCGAAATACTTGGGGGTCAGCCAAATGAAGGCCTCGACCGGCAGGGGGTCGGCCAAGTCCACGACGACCCCCGGAGGGTCGGCCAAGCCAATGTCGACCCCCCAAGGGTCAAAAAAATGGAGACCTCGACCCCAGGGGGTCGACCAAATGGAGGCCTCGACCCCTAGGTCGTCGGCCAAGCATGCCGATTCCTTAGGGTTCGGCCAAATAGAGGCCTCGACCCCTAGGGCGTCGGCCAAGTCCATATCAATTCCCCAAGGTTCGGTCAAGCCAATGTTGACCCCTCGGGGATCGGCCAAATGGAGGCCTCGACCCCAAGGGGGTTGACCAAGTCCATGCAAACTCCACTGGTTAGCCAAGCCAACCTGACCCCCCTGTGGGTCGGTCAAATGGAGGTATTGACCCCTTAGGAGTCGGCCAAGCAAACATCGACCTCCCTAGAGGTCGACCAAGTCCATGCCGACCTTCTAGGAATCGGCTTAATGGAGGCCACGACCCAGAGGGTCAGTCGAGTCCATGTCCCTAGAAGTCGGCCAAGTAAGTTTAGCCCCCTAAGGGTCAACCAAATGACGGCCATAACCCCAAGGGGTCGGCCAAGTCCATGCCGACCTTCTAGGGGTCTGCCACAAAGAAGGCCTCGACCCCCTAGGGGTCGATCGTTACAGCCTCGATCCTCTTGGGTCTGGCAAAAGAAGGCGAACACCCCTAGGGGGAAAGTTGTGGAGGTTAGGACTCCCTTATCGTCGATCGAGTTCAAGTAACGACTGAATCCACTGATAACAGCCAGGAGTTACACAGAGTAGACCAGTACGAGTAGGTTTGTCGTGGAGGTCAAGACTCTCCGAAGAGTCGTTCGAGTTCAAGTAACGTATGGAGACACTGCACCACGCGGCGTCTCCGTTACAACGAGTAGGTCAATCCGAGCCAGTTGGTCGTGGAGGTCAGGACTCCCCTATAGTCGATCGAGTTCAAGTAACGACTGGATCTAGTGATAACAACCAGGAGTTACACAGAGTAGACCCGCATGAGTGGGTTTGTCGTGGAGGTCAGGACTCTCCGAAGAGTCGTTCGAGTCTAAGTAACGTATAGAGACGTTGCACCATGCGGCGTCCCCGTTACAACGAGTAGGTCAATCCGAGCCGGTTGGTCATAGAGGTCAGGACTCTCTAAAGAGTTGATCGAGTCCAAGTAACATATGAAGACGTTACACATCGCGACGTCCCCTGTTACAACGAGTAGGTCAACCCGAGTGGGTTGGTCGTGGCAGTCAGGACTCCCATAGAGTCGACCTAGTCCAAGTAACACATGGAGATGTTGCACCCGTAATGTCCCCAGTTACAACGAGTAGGCCAGCCCGAGTGGGTTGGTCGTGGAGGTTAGGACTCTCCCATAGGAGTTGACCGAGTCTAATTAATGCATGAAGACGCTACACCACGTGGTGTCCCTAGTTACAACAAGTAGGTCAACCTGAGTGGGTTGGTCGTGGAGGTCAGGACTCCCTTAGAGTCGAGCGAGTTCAAGTAATGCATGGAGACGTTGTATCCCGTGGCGTCCCCAGTAACAATGAGTAAGCCAACTCGAGTGGATTGGTCATGGAGGTTAGGACTATCCGGTGGACGAGTCAACCGAGTCCAAGTAACGTTTAGGGATGCTGCACCCCATGGCTTCCTAGAGTTACAACGAGTAGGCTAGCATTAGTGGGTTGGTCGTGGAGGTTAGGACTCTCCCATAGGAGTCGACCGAGTCCAACTAACGCATTGAGACGCTACATCCCGTGGCGTCCCCAGTTACAACGAGTAGGTCAACCCGATTGGGTTGGTCGTGGATGTAAAGACCCATAAGGGTTGACCGAGTCCAAAGCCGACCTCTGAGGAAGACGGTCGAGTAGGCCAACTCGAGTGGGTTGGTCGTGGAGGTTAGGAATTTCCTGTGGATAAGTCGACCAAGTCCAAGTAGCTCTTGGAGACGTTGCACGCCCGTAGCTTCCTAGCGTTACAACGAGAGGGCCGCACCCTTAAGGGGTCGGCCGTGGAGGTGAGGACCTGCAAAGGTTGACCGAGTCCAAGTAACTCCTGAGTCAAAGCCATTACGCCTCCAAAGTGTAACGGTCAGGAGTTATGGCAGTATTCATACTCGGCTTTATGACGGACGTTTCCAACGATAGGGCACTAAGCCGTCCATAAGAAGTCAGATCATTCTCCATTTCAAGGGAGACAAATCCTAAGAAAAACTACGCTAAGTATTCTTAAGCCATTCTAAGTCCTTTTAATTACTCTCCTAAAACTCCTACTGACTTAGGCATCGGAGGTCCTGTGACTCACACCACACCGGTGTGTCCTAAATTGTTCTTTTTTTGCAGGCTTTTCGTCCTCAGTAATACAAATTGTACTGTGTATATTCGTTGACCATTTTTCAGCATCAACAAAACGTAAGACCATTGTTTGGGTATAAGATGCTTTGTAAATTTATTTATTTGTTTTGGTCCAACCTGACCGAGAATGAATAACATAAAGATTAAGATTCAGATGAGGAGACCAAAAGTTCCTCGCAAGAAGAAGATTGTCGCAGCGAGTAAGCTCGCAGAAACGGCCACTAGGGTGCATAGTCGCTAATGTGGGGGTGACCCTTGATTACTGTTGCTTTGTAGAAAATTTAGAGCAACCTTGCCTAGTAGTAGTGTTTAGCTGCCAACACGGCCCTTTGAGACTGCGACTTAGAGTCGTTAGCACCTAAGCCAAGTGGCCTGGGGTGTAGCTTGTAACCACACCCGGAAGCCAAAATATGGACTAGGTCATGCAGGATTCCTATGAGATCATTTATATTATTTTAACTTGCATATATCTTTGAAATATATTCAGTAGCAGTTAAATTTTTTTATATTTTTGAAAAATATTAAATACAATTTTTGGAAACAAATCTTTCTAATTAATTAAATATTTTAAAATTTAACTCAATAACTTTGGAAGATATTGAGTAGGAAAGTTTTAATTTAGTTAATATTTTTAGAAAATATATGTAACCGAATTTAGGTGAAGTCTTGGATTTTTAATCAATAATTTTCTGGATGAAGGTAGATTTTTTAGAGTTCACTTTTTGCCTTAAGCTTTGTATGGAGTTAATAGTGCCTTAAGCGTTGTCATGGAGTTATTGAAGATATTAGTGTAAGTGCTCTGTTTATTTCATAAGCTTTGCAACATATAAATGGTAAATGATGAGGTTAACTTTTGAAAAGTTGTATTGAGTTTATCACTATCTTGCCTCTAGATTTTCTCTTCGACACTTTAATTATTTTTTTAATTACTTGTAGTTTGATGGAAATCAATCAATTATAGAAATAGAGTATTCAACAAGTCTTGGTCGTATTAATTAAGTTTATTCTATTTTTATCTAGCTATAGAAATTACTACTATATGATTGGAGAGGTTTTGAAGGTAAAATGCAATCATGGAATTCCTAACATTTAGTATAGAGGTGAACCAACTCTAAAGAAGTCACGATCTAGTTTTCGTATAACAATAAATATTCTCTACGTATATTTCATATGTAGGAAGGGATATATTGACTATTGAACAATATTATTTTCGTATAATAATAAATATTCTCTACGTATATTTCATATGTAGGAAGGGATATATTGACTATTGAACAATATTATTCTCTTTAACTATATTTACGACCATACATACAAAGTATTATCTTCATTAATAATAGTTGTTTTACAAATGAAATTTGGTTTTAATATTTATATGTGCAAATACAGGTACGAACTTAAAATAATATGCATATGCGGAACTATTATATGGACTTTATTAATAACAAAGAAGTGTCAAAAAAAAAAAAAAAGAAAGAAGATAATGTTTATATGTCATGAATATTGATTGTGGAAAAAACATATCAAAAGAGTTTGGATGATAGCAAAAAAATATCATCTAAAGAATTTCAAAGACACCTATAAGGTAATACCATCTAAAAGAATTGATAATTTATCATAAAATGATTGAAAAAAAAATCATCCAAAAAGTTTTAATGACACTTCTTAAGAACCGTAATCAAAAGAGAATATATGATGCGCAATCCTACCTAAAATCATCTAAACCATTTGTGATGATTTTTTAAAATTATTGTATCAAAGTTTTGTAGTAGTGAAAATTGTGGTGGGCCTCGTGAAAAGATGAAAACCCTATGGACTTTATAATAGTTTCGATCAATGCAACAAATAGTTTTTTATTAGCATATATAATCTTTAATCAATGCCACAAATAATTTTTAATAGCCAGTGCCACGAAAAATGTCCGGATTAGTTTTCAATCAATGTTAGAAATAGTATTCAATCAATTTAGTAGATATGTTTGAATCAAGAGACAATAAAGAGCATAATTGGAATTATACAAAAACACCCAATTTTTTTTTTTATAGGACCCAAAATTCTAATATAAATGAAATATTTTTTAAAAAGTTTTATAATTAAAATAGATCACCTAAAAAGATATCACCTAGAGAAATTACCTCAATTAAAACCAAATATGCTAATGAAACGTGTTTACTATATAATTAAAGAGTAAAACTTAGGTACTTCTAATGGGTATATAGTGATACTTCCCACAATGTGTGTGAACAATGTGCTACATGTATACATAAAAAATGCATTAAAAATATATAAAATATGATGATTTGAGTAATAAAAGATAGATGATATATGAAAGATATGAGATAATATTGTTTATAGAAATGATAAGAAGTATGTACCAGGGATCCCTAAGTAATGCTCATGATTAAATGTAATCACTCTTTTTCCGGTAAAAGGATGCAGCACTTTTAAAATCATGATGTATATTATTTCTGTAATATATGAAGAAAAAAACAATGAACAAAGTCCCGTCAAACCTTAATTGAGAGAGGAATCAAACCACGAACCCAAATACTCAAAAACCACATACAAAAAATTTGCCGAGTTTTTCTTATAACTATTCATAATTGGTTGAATGGAAATTGAAATAGAGAATGAAGTTTTTGATGTTTCAACAGATTCCATGTAAGCTATCCCAAGAACAAGAATTGTTGGTTTTCGAAGGTTGGTCTTGTTCAGTGGTAACAGGGAAAAGAGCAGCAATATGTTGGACGTCGAGGCCGCCAACGTTGTGGTCGTGAGAATTAGTTGGTAAAGGTAATGATGTGATTTGTCCGTTGGAGATGGAGACTTGGTGATCATCTTCTTTGTCGGCGTACCATTGTGGAAGCTGCATATTTGAAGGCATGGTGGCGTTGAGTAGCTTCGACCAGTCCTCACTTGCCGAGTTCCCGGCATAGCATCCTTCTCCTCCTTCTTCCTTTACTTTGGTGCCTTTGAATTAACAACAATATTATGAGAAACAAAGGCCTCATGTGTTTGTTTTTCCAATTGGACTAAAATTAGAAAGTTGGTGGGTGAGAGCTTACTGAAGAACAAGCAAGTGTTGGAGTCTTGGGAAAACTTATTGGAGTTGACATCGGAAGCCAATACCTGAGCTTCCTCAAAGAGATCCTCCAGCAGCCCGATGCCACCGCAACCCCCAAAACTCATTTTCTCATCATCAAAGGTCAAACCGGAATGAGGTACACTAATTTGGCTAAATTGTTGCGTTGAAGGGAGCTCTTGTTTTACCGATCCCACACAGTTACTCATAGCCATTCCGGACTGGGTCTGAAGAATGTGTGGTGAAGAAGAAGGAGAAGAAGTGGTTGCTAAGCACATAGGAAACTGGAATGAGTCAAATCGAGACAGCTGATGCTGCGAAGGTGGTGGCGGAGAATTGACCACAAGAGTTGGATGATGAGAAAACCTGACGGCGGAGCCCGTGTTGTTATTGTTGTTGTTGTTTCGGAAATGCTTGAAATGGATTGGAGCGGCGAGGATGGGTGGGGGACGGTGGAAGGTGAAGGAGTTCTGGGGTATGAAAGGGAAGGATGTGAAAGTGTGTGATTGTTCGTGATAGTGTGGTGAAGATAGAGGGGAGTGAGGAGGTGGCGTGGGAGAGAGGGAATGCATTGGGCTTGAGCTCAGGCTGTTGAACTGGAAGATAGAGGATGGGCCACTGGTTGGTGTGGTTGGGGTCGATGTTGTTGTCCATGGGGCCGTGGCTGGGAGGGGGCTCGTTGGTGTCGTCGGCTGCGATTGTGCCACCATTGGTTTAATGTTATTGGGATACAATGGGAGGCCTTGGCGTTTTCGTCTTTTCACTCTTGTGTTCCAATAATTCTTTATCTCGTTGTCTGTTCTTCCCGGTAGCTACCACCACATCAAAAAATTTAAAAAAGAATGACAATATTTTGGAAAAATAGCAGGATTGAAATTTGCATGGAAATTGGAAAAAAACCTGAGCAGCCATGCGAGCCCATTTGTTGCCGTACTTGGCGTGAAGGTGAAGAATGAGGGTCTCTTCTTCAGGGGAGAAAGCGCCCTTTTTCAAATTGGGACGTAGATGGTTAGCCCAACGGAGGCGACAGCTCTTACCGCAACGGTTAAGTCCAGAATTCCTCTGAACGGCGTTCCAATTCCCTTCCCCGTTCTTCCGAACATACTCCAAGAGAATGGAATCCTCAGAAGCCGTCCATGGCCCCTTCTTCAGCTCAACGGTCCCAACCGCCGTGTTGGGCGTCATAATCAAAGCCCCCCCTCTCCTCTTTCCTCACCTCCCTCCCTCCCTCTATTTTATTAGAAACAGTTACGACTTTCTAAATGTGGGATTTTTTTATTGGTGTACCATGTCTCTTTTTCCTACAAATATGATTTTTCTTAAAAAAGGAAAAATGAAACAAAGAAGTTGCCCACCGCGGTGGGCCAAGATTGTTCACAAACAGTGCTGAGAGATAGAATGGAAGATTGAGGTTTTATTTGTCTTCGGGATTGGACACTGACAGCGAAGTAGAGCTAACGGACACAGCTCCTCCTTAACCTCTACCATTCCTTCCATTTTTCCACGCGTTGTTAGTTTCTTTTGCTTAAAATGCATCTTATTCAGTCATATTTAGATTTACACCAAAATTTTTCTTTTTCCTTACTTTCTTACACTCTTTTACATATGCTTTTATTTCTATATTTGATGTATTGACCATTTTTTATTCCTAAAAACACTCTGATAACATTTTCATTTTAATTTATTTCATACCTATCCAATATATAATCAAAGGTTGTACAAAATTTGACAAGTATGTTAAAAACATGAGGTCCAAGCTCAAATAAAGGTATGTTTTTAGAGGAATACTTGCCTACTTGTCCTTAAATGGTGCCACGTTTCTTTTAGAGGAATACTATGTGCCATATGTTTTTTTAATATTCATGAAAGGAAAAAAAAAAAAATTTTGACACTAAATCGATTGAATCCTGAGTCATTTAGCTTTCAATCAACAGGTCTACTAATTTTCGAGGTAGCTCATATTTGCTAGTAAAACGTTTAAGTTTTGAAGTGTTCGAACTTACTAATGAATTAATTAAAAGAAGCATTATTTTAATTAGTTAAACTAAATTATTAACATATTAGATATATTAATAGATTAAGTTTATTAGATAAATATTAAAGAGGATTAATTAATATTTTGAATAAATTAGTTAAGTTAAGAATTATTAAAAATTTTATCTAGTTAAAGATAATAAATTAATATATTGGATATATTAATTGTGTTAATAATGATTAGATAACTATTAAATATGGTTGATTAATATATTAGATATATTAATTGAACAATTATTTAATGGTATAAAGTAATATATTAGATTTATTATTTGGTTGGCATTTATTGGATTAATATTAATCAAAAGAATTAAACCAATATATTGGATATATTGGATTCTTTAAAAATCCCCTCGCTAAATAAAGAAGGGAAAATCTTCACCTTATACGGGAGGTGGGATGCTTTTCGAAAATGCTCATTGATAATTCTCATATATGAAAGTTATTTGTTTGCCTCTCAAAGGATTTTTTAGAGAAAATGACGTCATAGATTAGAAAAAATTGAGAGAATTAATTGTTAAAGCATCGTATTTCATGTGCAATTTGTGAAGTAGCTATATATATATATGTGAATAATATGATTTTTCAGCAATTTAATGAATTTTAGTGCATGGATGTGTGATTAATCCTATCTTTTACCAAAGAAGCTAAATATCGAAATTTATTGATGCATAAGCAGGCATTTGAATTCTCAAATCGAAGTGGGGAGTTAACAGTATTTAGTTGAGACATAATGACTGGATTAGAAGATTATTTAAGTGAATGTTTCACTATACACGTAGCAGAATCTTAAAAGTGACGTGAATCTCGAGGTGGAATGAAGTAATCTCAGATGTTGAAGAGCTTTGTATATTTTATTTGATTGCGAAAGCAAATTGTAAGAACAGAGAGAATCTCAAGCATTTTCAAATTCTAGTTAGATTTTAGGGAGAGAATTTTAGTTGTGTTAGTTGTAGCGATTGGAAGCAAAGAAGAAGTTCGAATATGGAATTGTTGTTTTTGCACTCTTCGATCAAGACTTTTTCTCTCTCATCATTTCTTTTACTTTTGTTTTTGTTTTTCCAATTCTTCTTACGTTTCGAATGTGATTTTGGTTTGTAACGTGTTTAATTGAATATTTGTTGTGCTCTGTTTGATTAATTGAAGTTTTGATTGATTTTGAATTGTGTTGTTTTGATTTTGTTAATTGATTCTAAAATCGCGATTGCAATCAAAATAAAGTTTTTTTTTTTATATTTGTTATTCTAATTGAAATTCTCAGCTTTGAATATGATTTATGTACATTTGTTGATTTGATTGTTTCTGTGCTGATGAGGAACTAAATCTATATTGGTGGGATCAACTTTATATGATTTCAGATTGTGATAACATTGAATCGGAAGATGTTAAATTATCATGTGTTGGTATAGCAATTTGATTGCATATTGTTTGACAAATCATTTGTAATCTGAATTTGTAATTACTTCAAGAGAAGGAATATATGATAAGATCTACAATATTGCATATGCTAGGTTGACAATATTTCTTTTGCTATTTAGTGAAAAGTCAGAGATGAACTTCTAACTAGTGGTGACTGGCTTGAATTTATCATGAATAATGTGACTTAGGCATTTATCATGAACTTCTTACCTTTATGTTTAATGTTGTAGCAATTTGAATCAATAACCTAATCTAGTCGATCTTTCCAATCAAGTTACTTTATGTTGTTAGTTAGTTAAGGTTGTAACAAGAGTATTTGTTATCTTGTTAGTTCATTGATGTTTACTTAAGCATTTGGCATCTCATCTTCAAGTTAGATCATTTTCCCATACAATTCCTATATATTGATTTAAAAGTGATCATAACCAAATTCCTGAGGAAAAATGATATTTTAAGAAAGATTAAAATTTAACTACAATTAAGATTGTGTATACTTGCACATCTGACCTCATTTACTATTACTCTGAGAAAATATGATTGTGTAAGCATAGCGAATTTAGGTAGAATAAGGTAGAAACAAGTTTTTAGAGCAGTTGCCAAAAGGGATTTGCAAATTTAATTATCACTTTTAAGTTTTGTAGGAGTTTTTAAATTAATTGAAACCCCGGTTGCAATATCTTTTATCTTGAAAGGTAGCCATTTGTATGAACGAAGCTGAGTTGGAATATGACTTTATATTTGAAGACGAGTCTGAATGCTACTTGAGAAGGCTACGAAGTGAAAATAGGAGGATGAAAACAAATCTTAGTAATTCTAGACCAGTTGTTAATTCTACTGCTGAAAAAATGAATGATAATCCAATTATAGTTGCTAATGATAGAGAGTGTGCACTTAGAACCTTTGATTTACCTGATGATAATGAATTACAAAGAGGAACCATTGGACCATAAATCATTGCTAGATCTTTTGAATTAAAACCTGTTATGTTCCAAATGCTGCAATTACTAGGACAATTTCAGGGCACACTCGTAGAAGATCTACACTAGAGCATTCATGAATGTGTGTGATTCATTTAGGATCCTTGATGTGTCACAAGATAGTTTAAGATTGAGTGTGTTTGCATTTTCATTGAGAGATAGCGCTAAAGCATGGTTAGACACTTTACCTGCTGAGTATATAACATCTTGGACTACGCTAACTACTAAATTTTTAATCAAATATTTTCCACCCACTATAAATATGAAATAAAAAAAAAAAAGAAATTTTGAATTTTGAGCAAAGAGATGATGAATCCATTACTGAAGCATGAGAAAGATTTAAAAGATTGCTGAGAATATGTCCACATCATGGATTCCATTTTGTGTTCAGCTAGAACACTCCTATTATGTACCAGACCCTAATGCTAAGTTTATTTTGGATGCGTCAGCAAATTATGCTCTATTTTCAAAGACATGCAATGAGGCTCATGAAACTTTAGAAAGGATTGTACAAAACAACTATCATAAAAAAATGCTAAATGAAAGAAAGGTACAATGAAAAAAAAATGGAGCTTAAAGAATTGTCAATTTTAAATGCTCAGATTGCAACTATACGTCACTTGGACTCGGTCAACTCTACGGAGAGTCCTAACCTCCACGACCAATCCACTTGGATTGATCTAGTTGTTGTAACGGGTGACGCCACAGGGTGCAGCGCCTCCAAACATTACTTGGACTCGGTCGACTCTTCGGAGAGTCCTGACCTCCACGGCCAATCCACACAGATTGACCTACTCGTTGTAACGGGTGACACCACGGGGTGCAGCGCCAACAAACGTTACTTGGACTCGGTCGACTCTTCGAAGAGTCCTGACCACCACGGCCAATTCACTCGGATTGACCTACTCGTTGTAACGGGCGACGCCACGAGGTGCAGCGCCTCCAAACGTTACTTGGACTCAGTCGACTCTTCGGAGAGTCCTGACCTCCACGGCCAATCCACTCGGATTGACTCTACAGGCGGGGATGAAAGTCCTATCTCGACCGGAATTATTACTTTAGCTCCAAAGGCTAGCGAGTAAGGAGTTTCGCCCATTCACGTTCTGGGTGTAGTACGATACGCCCACAACACTTGCAGGAGTTCTTCCGCTCAAGACCCATTCAAGCTTTTGAGCTTGGTCTTTAGATTCTTCTTGATGATCAAGTTTACTGCCTTCACCTACCCATTGGCTTGTGGGTGAGCTGGTGATGAGAAGCTATGCTGAATCCCCAGCTTATAGCAGAATTATTTGAAAGCTTGGTTGTCGAACTACTTTCCGTTGTCAGTGACGAGGGTTCGGGATATCCCAAACCGGGATACTATGCACCTCCTAATGAACTCTATCACCAACCTTTCGGTGATAGTTGTCAGGGCCTCGACTTTGGCCCACTTGGTGAAGTAATCCACCGCTACCACTGCAAATTTGACTTAGCCTCTGCCAACTGGTAGGGGTCCTATAAGGTCCACCCCTCATTTCGCAAACGGCCATGGTCTCATCATGCTAGTTAGGACCTCGGGCGGTTGGCTCTGGATGGTAGCAAACCTATGGCACTTGTCACATGCCCGAGTATACTTCTGGAAATCTTCGGCCATGGTTGGCCAAAAATAACCTTGCCTGACTAACTTCTTGGCTAGGGACTTTGCCCCCTCATGACTGACGCAGACGCCTTTATGCACTTCCTGCATTGCATAGGTGGCCTTGCTAGGGTCTAACCACCTGAGGGGAGGTAAAGAGTACCCCTTCCTATACATCTTACCCCCTTGCACCACGTATTTGGAAGGTTTGAATTTAAGTCGTCGGGCGTCTTTCTTTTCGTCTGGCAACTTCCACTCCCCTAAGTACGCAAGGAAGGGGTCATCCATGTTACAGGCGAAATTGGCGTTACCTTGCTAATCTCGTGCAGCAGCTTGGTGGTGATGCAAGGCTTGTATAAGATTTCTACCGGCACGGTCCTGGCTACCTCTATTTCGTAGGCACCTACTAACTTCATCAAAGCGCCAGCGTTACAGTTTTGGGACCTAGGTACTTGTTGGATTTGTACCTCTTCAAACAAGGACTTTAAATGCTTGACCTTTTCTAGGTATGCCATCATTCACTTTTCCTTTGCTTGGTACTCCCCTGAAGCTTGGCTAACGATTAACTGAGAGTCGCACATGATGGCAAGCCTTTTTTCCCCTATTACCATGGCTATCTGCAGTCCAGCGATTAAGGCTTCATACTCCGCCTTGTTGTTGGATGCTTGAAAGTTGAACCTGAGGGCATACTCAAGTCGGTCCCCTTCAGACGACTGCAACAGCAAATCAGCTCCACAGCCTTTGTTGTTGGAGGACCCATCAACATGAAGCGTTCACATTCTCGAATTCTCAAGGACTCGGATTTCTTTCGACTTTTCCAACAGGGGGTGAGTTCGACGAAAAAGCCAGCTACCGTGTGTTCTTTTATAGAAGGTTTGGCTTGATAGTGTATGTCATACTCATTGAGTTCCACTGCCCATTTCATCAACCTCCCAGCAGCGTTCAATATTTGCAGGACTTGTCGTAAAGGGAAGTTGGTCAGCACCACTATCCTGTGGGCTTGGAAATAGGGATGTAATTGCCTAGCCGATGTTCCCAGTGCCAAGCCCAGTTTTTACAGTTCTGGATAACGAGTTTCCGCATCCACCATAACCTTACTAGTATAGTACACCAGTCGTTGGCACCTGTCGCTTTCCTATATCAAAACGAAGCTTATCATCCTCTCTGACATGGTTAAGTAGAGGAAAAGGTCCTCTCCTGGAACATGCTTGGACAAGAGGGGTGGAGCACCGAAGTTGGCCTTAAGTTCATCCAGGGCTTTCCAACATTCTGGTGTTCATTCGAACTTTCCCTTGTTCTTTAAAATTTTAAAGAAATAGAGGCACTTATCTGTAGCTCGGCTTATGAAGCGGCTGAGGCAACTACTTTCCCGTTCAGGCTCTGTAGTTGTTTCAGCGTCTGAGGCGGTTCGAACTCCAGTACAGCCCGTATCTTTTCCGGGTTCACTTCAATTCCTCTCTGCTGTGAAAGAAATTTGAGGAATTTCCCCTAACGGACACCAAAAGCTTACTTGCTTGGATCAAGTTTCATCGTGTATTGTCGCAGGGTGTCAAAGGCCTCCATCAGATCATTTTGTTGTCCTTCTACCTGCTTACTTTTTACCAGTATGTCGTCCACGTAGACCTCCATGCTCCTACCAATTAGGTGGGCAAACATTTTGTTGACCAATCTCTAATAGGTTGCGCCCTCATTCTTCAGGCCAAAAGGAATTACATTGTAACAATATAAGGCCCAACTAGTGATAAATGACGTCTTCTCTTAATCTTCGGGATGCATCTTAATTTGGTTGTATCCGAAATAGGCGTCCATGAAAGTTAGCAGCTCGTGCCCCACCGTCGCATCCACTAGTTGGTCTATGCGAGGCAAGGGGAAGTTATCTTTAGGACACATCTGTTGAGATCACTGAAGTCAATGCATGTCCTCCACTTTCCATTTGGCTTTTTTACCAAAACAACGTTGGACAACCATTCAGGGTAGTGTACCTCCCGAATGAACTTTGTGTTTACCAGTCTATCTACTTGTTCTGCAATAACCTCATTGCACTCATGATTGAACGCCCTACGCTTTTGGCCTATTGGTTTGTGATCCTGGTCGACATTAAGCCGGTGGACCATGATATTCGGGTCTACCTCCGACATGTCCTTGGTAGACCAGGCAAACACGTCCAAATTTCTTTATAGGAATTTTATAAATCTTGTATGTTACCCCGCACTTAGGCCGGTCCCAATGCTGACAGTTTGTGTGTCGCTTGCAAGGGTATGATTTCCAATTCCTCAGCAGGTTCTCCTCTGCCTCGCTCAACCCCTCTCGAGGTGGGACCGAGGTCGATCTCTGAGGACTAACCCTCAACAGCCTTGCCTAGACTTGGTTCCTCTTCGACAGATTTTGCTTCCGTGACCCCTTCCATCTCCTGAGAAGCTTTGTGATAGCACTCCTTCGTGAATAATTGTTCCTCTCCAGCCGGTCCTCCAACGATAGCTCTGATTTCCTGCGGTGGAGGACACCTTTCGCCTCTCCTTTGTTTGTCAGGGGACTTTGAATGCATCCAGGGAGACTTCCCGTTCTGGATCCGATCCTCTGGTGGATCAGATGCTCATTTCTCCGATCATTACCGCCCAGTCAAAGTCGTCCGACCGGTCTTCGGTGACGCGAATGAGCCTTTTTCAGTGCCTCCGTAGCTGGGGCTCTCCCTTTGTCAAGGTCACGAACCAACGGAGCTGACTTCTCCGGCATAGCCTTTTACTTAGCGTTTTAGGTAGAACACTCTCTCATCCCCACAGATGGCGCCAACTGTTCATGCCGAAAAATGGTCAACGGATATCCACAGTAGATTTGTTTTAATTGAGCACGAAAAGGCATGCAAAAAGCAAAAATTAGGACACACCGGTGTGATGTGAGCCACATGGCCTCCGATGCCTAAGTCAGTAAAGGTTTTTAAGAGGATAATTTAGAACTTAGGAATGACGTAAGAGTACTTAGCTTAGAATCCGCCACCTGGACTGAAAAATGACTTGACTTTTATAGTAGACGGTCTAGTAATTACTACAGCTCACTTATGGCAATATAATGGCCAGTTGTTAGAAACGTCCGTCATTAAGTCGGGTACGAATACCGATGTAACTCCTGAACGTTATCGTTTGGAGGTGTAACGGTCTTGACTCTGGACTTAATCGACTTTTTAGAGAGTCGTGACCTCCACGGTCAACCCTATAGGGTTGACCCATTTGTTGTAACGGGTGACGCCACGCGGTCCAGCGCCTCCATACGTCACTTGGACGCGGTCGATTCTTCGGAGAGTCCTGACCACTAGGGCCAATCCACTCGGATTGACCTACTCGTTGTAATGGGCGACGCCATAGGGTGCAGCGCTTCCAAACGTTACTTGAACTCGGTCGACTCTTCGGAGAGTCCTAACCTCTATGGTCAATCCACTCGGATTGACCTACTCGTTGTAACTGGCGACACCATGGGGTATAGTGCCTCCAAACATTACATGGACTTGGTTTACTCTTCGGAGAGTCCTGACCTCCATGGCCAATTTACTCAGATTGACCTACTCGTTGCCAGACCCGCGAAAGGTGAGGCTGCAAGGCCGACCCCTGGGGGTTGAGGCCTTCCTTCACCGGCTCCTATGGGAGCCGGACTTGCTTGGCCAAACCTGAAGGGTCCTGATGGCATGCTGACCACCGAAGGATCGGTAAAGGGTGTGGCTGACCCCCAGGGGGTTGGAAATGGCATGCCGACCTCGAGGGGTTAGGAATGGCGTGGCCGACTTCTGGGTGTCGCCAATGGCGTGGCCGACCCTAGGGGTCAAAGCCTGTATTTGGCCGACCCCTTGGAGGTTGGCGTTGGCTTGTTTTCTCTACTATTGGGTCTCGACGTCTTCCGAGTCTCTCGGGGTATTCTTAGCTTACAAAAATTATAATTAATAAATAAGCTCATAAATGGTCCAAATGAAGAACTCTCACATACGCAATAACCTCACGATTTGAGGTTGTCAAACAGGTCGGGTTCGGGTTTACTTTGGAATAGTGGGTCGAGCATTTACCAGATCCTGGCGAGCAAGACGACGTGGTTGGATGGTTCTGGGTAAGGGTGGTTTCACGGGTTCAAGTTTGCAATCAACAAGGAACTGCAGCTTGGGTTAGCATGGCTTGTAGCGTGCAAGCGAGATCGAGCGCATCTCAGCAAATCAACGGCTACAGAGTGGGTGCAGGGTTGCATCGAAATGTATGCATACACTTCTCTATAGGCCCCACAAAAAAACATATATGTGGTTTGAAATATGGACAGCATGCTGCTAGTATTTTCAAGAAATGGGGTTGTTTTTCTCTTTAATTCTTTTAATTTTTAATTAAAACAAAAACAAGAAAGAATGGGTAAATGGAGTGGATTTTACGAAGTAGTGGGGAGAGAGAGGTGTTATTTGTGTTGTAAATGCAAGAGAAAATTATTTTCAGATCTGTGCTGGAGATTGAATCTTCAATGCCAATATCTCCTATTTTGGTGTCTTTCCTCATTTCTCTCTAATGATGAAAGAACTTCACTTAACCCTTACTTCAATTAAGATTAAATGTACATATTGTTGATGTCGAAAAATGGTCAGTGAATATCCACAGTAATATTTGTTTAACTGAGGACGAAGAGGCCTGCAAAAAAGCGAAAATTGGGACACACCAGTGTGGTGTGAGCCATACGGCCTATGATGCCTAAATTAGTGGGCGATTTTAAGAGGATAATTTAGAGCTTAGAATGGCATAAGAATACTTAGCTCGATTTTCTTAGGATCCATTTCCTAGAATGGAGAATGAACTGACTTTATATAGCAATTGGTTTTGTAACCGCTGCAGCTCACTAATGAGCGACTTAATGGCCGCCCTTAGAAACGTCCATCATTAAGTAGGGTATGAATATCAACGTAATTCCTGACAGTTACCCTTTAAGGGTGTAACGACTTTGACTCTGGAGTTACTTGGACTCGATAAACCCTTATGGGTCTTCACCTCCACGGTCGATCCTTCAGGGGTCGGCCCTCTCGTTGTAAAGCTAGGACGCTACGAGTGTACAACATCTTTAATGCTACTTGGACTTGGTCGACTCTTTTGAGAGTCCTGCATCCACGACTAAGCCACTCGGGCTAACCTACTCGTTGTAACGGGGGACGCCACGAGGTGCAGCACTTTCATACGTTACTTTGACTCGGTAAACTCTTCGGACAATCCTGACCTCCACGACCAACCCACTCGAGCTCACCTACTCGTTGTAACAGGGGACGCCATGGGGTGCAATGCCTCCATACGTTACTTGGACTTAGTCGACTCTTCGAAGAGTCTTCACCTTCAGGCTAACCTACTCGGGCTGACCTACTTGTTGTAACAGGGGCGCCACGGGGTGCAGTGCCTCCATACGCTACTTGGACTCGATCGACTCTTCAGAGAGTCCTAACCTTCATGGCTTTCCCCCTAAAGGTGTTCACCTTCTTTTGTCAGACCTGGGAGGGTCGAGACCCTCTTTGGGCGACCTCTAGAGGAGTCGGACTTGCTTGGCCGACCCCTAGGGGATCGGGAATGGGCTGGCCGAGCCCTAGGGGGTCAGTAATGGCGCGGTTGACCCCGGGGGGTCGGTAATGGCGTGGCCGATCCCTAGGGGGCCGAAAATTAACGTGGCCAACTCCTAAGGGGTCGGCAATGGCATGGCCGACCCCCGGGGATCAGAAATTGACGTGAGGGTCGGCAATTGGCTTGGCCAACTCCCGGGGGCTCGGTCGGTTCCCGGGTAGATCCCAACCTTTTCCGAGTATTCCGGGATATTTTTTGCTTACAACATTACCCCCACTCTTCATTTTTTAGTCTCCGGGATTGTCGAATTTTGAAGAGTAGTTTAGCCAATTGCTTTTTTCAATGTTTGTGGATGTTAATGAGTCGTGTCTTTATACCTTATGCAAGTATTCTCTTGAAATTTACTTAGGCCATATTCCTTTTAAGAATATATTTTCCTAAATAATATCCAAAAAATAAAAGTTTTAAGGTTATGGAAAATATTTATTCTAAGAATAATTATATTAAAATGCTCATATTCTTATTTCTAAGAATATCTTTTCCAAGATAATATTTTTATTCAAAGAAAAATCACCTTCTTTTTTTTGGAAAATATTTATCCTTAGAGATTTTCCATAACTTAACTTTTCCATAAAAACATCCTTCCAAAACTAAACCCTCATTTTTTACTTTACTTTGGCCGAAAATTGCCTCTCACTAGGCTAGAATTTTCTATTTTTTCTAAATATGAGAAGAGACTTGCTTTGTGTTTTGGATTTTTGGAAAGCATCTGCCGTGCCTCGTCTTTTTGGTACGTACCCTCCTTCCGTGCATGTATGTCCGAATTTTTGGATTGTTTGGGCTCTTTTTTCAAAGACTTGCCCGTTTGAGTACTTTTCCAAATTTTAGGCTACTTAGGCACTTTTCATAAAACTCTTGCCCGTTTAACCGTTTTTCATAATTCTTAGGCTACTTAGGCACTTTTATCAAAGTTTTGCACGTTTTACCATTTTTCGAAATTTTCAGGCTACTTAGACGCTATTTATAAAATTCTCGCTTGTTTAGCCGCTATTCAAATTTCACAGGTTACTAAGGCTCTCTTTGTCAGAGGCTTGACTTTTCCTAACTTAGTTATTCGCAGATTACTTGTTACTTTGGCTGTCATGGACCCTTCATCTGATTACGAGACAGAATCCCTCCACCTTAGGGCTACCTCCTCTCTTTAGAGGACTCACCGGAAAGCCCTGGCAGTAGGAATGGGATCTCAGATGGTCGCGTCCGTTTTATTCCTATCGAGATCACCCTTTGGCTCCTGCTGGCTTCGGAGACGTACACCCGACCTCCTCAAGGTGAGGTGACCTTTTACACTACCATGTTTGATAGAGGAGTTCGACTACCCCTTATATCTTCTCTTTGAGAGTTCTTAGGTATGGCCGGGTTGGCTCCAACACAACTGGCTTCCAGTGCTTGGAATTTCTTATTTGGCGTTCACGGACTCTGGGTCTATACTGGCTTCAAGAGTTCCTTAAGTGCCAGAGACCTTGTTTCATTTTACCGCTTCTACCAGCATCCCGACGTCACAATGGGCTGCTACCTTACCCCTAGAATGAGTGGAAAGAACGTTGGTTCTTTGCTGGACGATCTTGGGCAACTCTAGGTGCTGAAGCTTCGCTGGCAATTCCCACTACTTTTGGAACATATGGTATACTTTCTTTCGCCTTGGCTTATCTATCTTTTGGCACCATACTTACATTTTTTGTGTTGTTTCTAGTGCACAAGAAGCTAAGTTCCTATTCTCGGGTAATGAAGTTCTACGAGCTTGTTATTACTACCCCAAGGAAGTCACTCGTAGCGCACAATATCTGGCCACGGACTCGTTGGCACTTTACAACCTCCTTCAAGATTCAGTGATGTCAGCTCACTCTGATTCGGACTCACCCTCCCACAGGAGAGATGAGCTCCAGGTATGCAACTTACTTTTTTTTTTAAAACTTAGCATGCTTTGAATACTAGAAATGTAAGTTAACGTCTTTTACCAGTGTTCAACCGTCATGGACTATCAGCCTTCGCTGAGGCGTGCCTTTGATGCAGTGACGCGTCAGACGTCTCGCCCCCTTTGCTAGGCCTCATACCGACGACACGGTGGACCTTATTTCGGAGGGTTGCTCCCTTCCACATGGTGACGATGGATATCTTCCTTTTCCTGAAGTCTCAGAGGACTTGGATGTTGGGTCGGACCCGGAGTTTGACGGATCTAGCCTCATATTTGACCATGTCCCTTCTCCGGCTCAGACGTCTTTACACAGCCTTCTCCCTGAATTCGACTCGTACCTTTTGTCAAGGTCGTACCGTCCTAATTTGGACCCACATGAGGAAAAGACTTTGGTGTCTAACTTGTGGAGTGAAATGGAGTCTTCTTCGGCTCCCTTTCCCCTAGGAGACGTCTCGCAGGTTTTGAAATAAGGGACTCGTCTGATGCACGAGGTATGACGACCTCACTTTTTACAACTATACGTTGACTTAAGTACGCATGCTAACTTGTTACCTTAGTTTTTTGCAGGCGTTCATGCACTTTGTCTCAGCTTCTTGTCACCTTTTTGAAAACTTGTGTCACACCCACTCATCTTTGTCCACTAGCACTAACAAGCTTAAGTGGGAGCTGGCACAGGCTCGAGAAGCTCAGCGAGTCGTAAAGGCTGCCTTAGCGGACTCTCGAACTTCCACCGAAGCGACCCAAAGTCTTGATGTCCGCGCGCGCCTAGAGGACTTATCCTCTATTGCTCGCCTTCAACGAGAGTTGGCTTTTGCTGAAGGGAAGTTGAAGAACGCTGCCTACTTGGCTAACCTTGTGAAGGGCTCTCCTACCTTTGTAATTTTGGAGAACAATGCAAGTGAGGCTGCCATTGGCTAGGCATTGGACCAAATTCAGGAGGGAGTTAGCTATGGCAACCTCCTTCCTTTTTTTCGGTCTCTTTGTTCCAACACTGCAGAAAAAGTCGCCGACCCTTCCTTTCCAGCCTTCGAGTTCGGACTTCCAAGTGATCCAGCCTAAGCCGCTTGCTACGACTCCCACATCTTCTAAGGTGTGCCTAAAGAAGTCAGGCTCTTCTAGCTAGGACAGTTCCTGCCCAAGCCGGACTCAACCGACTAACTTCCAGTAGGCGTAGCTCCGGGGCCCTTGATGACTTTTTCGCTGCTTTCCTTTTTACTTGAAGTCTTTTACTTTGCAGTCTTTAATATTTTCTTCTAGGTGTTAACCTAGGAATTTTTTGACTTTGAATGAATAACAATCTTTTTTCATAATATCTTGCATACCCAATTTACGTTTATGTAAATAGAATCAATACACTTAAATTAAGATGGCTTTTCTGAAAGAATGAGAAAATAACATTTTTATTCATTAACGACTTGAATTACAATCTACTGAAAGTACTCTTTCAAGTGTTTGAGCACTCCAAAGATGGAGGATCTTATAGTTGCAGGCAAGATTGGTGTAGCCTTGCTAATTCCGTGCAGCACTTGGTAGGGATGCTAGACTTGTCTAGGATCTCTACCAGCACGGTCTTGTCTACCTTGGTTTCGTAGGTGGCATCTGACTTTGCCAAAGCATAGGCCTCGGCGCTTTGGCACCTAGCTACTTGCTAGATTTGTACCCGTACAGGTGCTGTTCCTTAGACAGCCTCACCTGGCACTAGCCCCCTTTCAACAGTCCTTTATTTCAGTGACTCATACCACTCTCTGTAGGGTTGTATAGTAGCATTCTCTTGAGGATAAATTTTCTCCTCTGACTTGTCCCACCCCCATAGGAGCAGTGAACTTTATCACCTGGTGGTAAGTCGACGCGACCGCCCTTAGCCCATCGATCATGGGTCTTCCCAATATTGCATTGTAGGCGAAGTTGTCGTTCACCACCAAGAAATTGACGAAGTCCAGGACTATAGATACGAATCCAATCAACGATCCATTACATGTACCGGAAGGCCCTATTACAAGGAGTAAGGTAAAGAAGATTCAAGAGGCTTATACACTACATCTTCAAATGCTTGCCAATGCACAAGAAGAGACAAAGCTTTTTTAGG
>JBBMEG010020531.1:15741-26587 GCA_037832605.1 Cyclanthera cordifolia | reverse complement strand
TTATTATGCTTTTAAAATATAGAATAAATATTTGTTGTTTCAAAGAATATTTCATTGAGGTGGTAAAGTTTAAATCAACATAATAGACTTCAAAAAAAAAAAAAGAAGAAAAGAAATCAACATAATAGAACAAGTTATATAAATACATCCTATTACTAACGAACAAGTTATAAATCAACATAAATTTCATTTATAAATGTAATATATATATATATATATTATTTTTTTTAAAATTTTATATGAAATTCGGGTTAGGTTGGGTGAACCCAACATAGAGCTCCATAACTCGCGAATTAACCCAAAAATCTAGGTTTTCTAAAAAACTAACGTCCCAACTCAAATTGAAAAAAGTATAACTCAAGATAATCAGAGTAGCTCAGGTTACTGGTTTTTTTGTACACCCCCAGCCATCTCTGTAGATAATATGCTCAAACCCCAGACTGACCACTTGCAAAACCTATATGTTCCTTTATTTACTAGTTCCAACCATAGACACTTAAACAGAAACACATTAAGATGGACTTAGGAAGGCTAGACCTTATAATTAAGCAGTTAAGATTAAAAACCAAATAGCCAGAAAATAACTTAAATGGGTAGACAAATACAACCAAGAAGAGGAGAAATCGACAATAGAGACTGAGAACCAAACCCCTGAACCGTTCGGTTCAAGAAGACCAGTAGTTTGGCTTAACATCTCGGTCGAATTGTCAAATCTGATCGGGTTGACCTCGATCCATCCCGCTTCAATTAAACTTAGGGGGTTGGTTAAGGATTCGGTTTAAGGAGCCGGACCGGGCCGTCTCAATCGGGCTAGCATGTCTTCCACCTTGTGTTGTCTCGATACGTGCAACCTGTTGGGAATGTGTTGTTTGAGTAGGATCGAGTATTCCTAAGGACTACTTGATTGGTTTCATCAGAAAATTGGGGGTTGGAAAAATTTTGTTAGAGGTTTGATAATTTTAGAGAGAAGAGATATCCATGATATGATAATAGACAACGCCCCTGCCTTCTATTTGTATAACAATTAAATTAAACAAGAATAATATCTTTCAATATCTAATATTAAAAAAATATTGAAAAAATCCTCCAAAATTATATATCTAATAAATATTTGAAATATCTTTTTCGTTTAATGTGCATTTTTGCAAATTTCTTTCCTCATGCAAGAGGACTAAATTCATGTCCTCCTTGGGAGAATTTCGAAAATTTCAAAATATCCGGAATGTTGGTTTGTTTCCTTTAATTGATATTTATTCAATAAATGTCAATTCAAATATATATTCTTAATATATTTATATATTCGGTTCGGTTTGCTTTTTTGTTGGTTATTCAATCAAGAACCTAAATTGAACTAATATATTTCGATTTTCTAAAATATCAAAAAAAAAAAAAAAATCAATATCGTTTTAAGAAATTGAATTGATCAATTGAATCTGCTTACTTCGGTTCGGTTTAGTCTATTTTTTGTTTTTCCTTTTACCTCTGCTTGAAGTTTTTAAAAAATTTCAATTCTAATCCTTTTATTTATGTTGGTTTGGTTATGGCTTATAAACTATTCAATTCCTCATGATAAATTGTTGGGATGTGAATCAATGATTTCAATGCTCATGATTAGGAATACATAAGTTGTGTTGAGTTAGTGAATTTTTTTTTTGACCAATTCTAATTTTTGGATCGTTCAATTCGCTAACCTATCCGACTCTAAATATTAGAGGAACCCTAATAACCTAATCCTTATATTTTTAGTTGAGTTGGGTTAAATTTTCGAAATGTATTAATCTCATCTTTCTTCTCTAACATTCATCTCATAGCAGGTTAATATGTTGAAAAAAATGATATCATATATTTTTGGGATCAAATATATGATATTGTACTTAAATATAAGTCATTGGTCTATGATTCTTACTAATATATTAAGAATTCGTTTTATTAATTAATATTATTTATGTATATATAATATTTTGTATTGGGTTGAACGAGATAAAATTTAGAACCCATCCCATCTAATTAAAATTATAAAATCATAATTCAAAGAAAATTATAACCTATTCCAATCTTTGGGGTTTGAGTCGTAGGTGGGTTAAAAAATTCGACAACCCATGCGACATGCACAACTCAATTCAATACAGGTTAGGTTTGATTAGGTTATTAGTATCGATGAGTATTGTCATAAACTTTCTTATAATAATGATATTAATAGGTATTTATAATACAATACTAAAATGTATTAGTGACTATAAATACAAATACTTTAGAATTGCCTACATCTATAATTACTTTGTAAGAAGAGTTCATCGAGTACAATTTTCCTAAGAATCACAAACAGGTGGTAAAATACGTAATGAAATGCCCGTTATTCTATTTTCCTCATTATCATTCCTTTCACCCCAAACATAAATAATCAATCTCCGCTCCCTATAATCATTCCTTTTCATATTCTCTCCCTAATTCTCATTCTCCCCATAATCATTCTCATTCTACTTCTCCAAACACACACTTACTCGTCTTACCTTTCCTTCTTATAATAGAGTTCGTTTTATTTAAATACCTCGAGTTTTATGTGGTTTTATCCGATCGAACGACACGTGCAAGAATAAAAATAGACAAACATAATTCATGAAAAACATTTATGATTAATATCCAATGATAATAATAAAAAAAAAAACACAAACATGTATAAATAAAAATAAGAAACCAATATATGAAGTTAATAAGAACTTTATTTCAAACTCATAGAGTTCAGTCACCCTTGGTAGGAATTCAAGGCTTGAAAACCTCCATTTTCACCTTTGTCATATTCACTAGGATAAGCCAGTCATGCTTGTTAAGAAATTCCATAAATTGAATCATCTTTAAAAATGAAAAATAACAGAGCTTTTATAATCACTCGTTAAAAACTTTATACAAACGAGTTACTATTACAATTTCTTCTTCATAATCACTCAAAATAACTCATCATTTCTAAACACTCAAAATAAACACTTCACAATTTTACAAACAAACACCTCCTAAAAGTTTTACTAAACTACCAACTTTTTAAATGAAAACTATGTTACAAAACCAAGTTATAAGTGAAAAAAAAGAGGTGGACCCTAATTCATACGTGGTGATTGAATTTTGAGGTTGATAAGAGGAGAGGAGAGGAGAGGAAATGGAGGAAGAAGAAAAAATTAAGTAAATTAGAGATATGAACTATTTGTTTGGGAATTGACATTTTAGAGAGGAGAAGTTGTAAATTTTTTTTATTGGGATTTGTGTTTTAGTAGAGAAAAAGTTTATTTTAGATTAAATAAAATATAAAGTTTGATTGAGATTTGTGTTTTGTGAGAGAATATGTTTATTTTAGATTAAATTTAATTTGAGGTTTGATGAGATGTTGGAGAGAAATTGAGGAGAGATTGAGAAAGAGTCTGAGTTAAATGTTACAATGTATTAAAAACAAATATGGAGTTGCTCTCCCCCATTTCCTTTCCCCTACCTCTCCCCTAAATCCAATCACCCCTTAAGTCTCTCTCAATGAAACTGCCTCTTAAAGATTCGAACCATGTTAAAAACTATAGAAACTAAGATCTAATTAAAGAAGAAAACACAAACCCGACTCGATAAGTGTTGTAAAAGTTAATGCTACTTGAAGAAATATTATAACTTGTAAATACCTATTGAAAGAACAAAATAAAAATCATAATACTAAACTCTACAACGTGCTTCCTATTTTCACCACTATAACATAATACTAGATCCTATTATTAGATAGTGTAGGCATTCGTCTCAAAACCAATTATTGATGAGAGGAATAACGCACCTATTTCATAAATTGTTAGGAGGTTTTCTCACTTTCCAATGTGAGATCCTCAACATCCGTTAAAGTTTAATTGACTTTGATACCTTATTAAATAGTATGAACATTCATCTCAAAACCAATTAGTGATGAGAATCACACTTAGTTCATACCAAATGAACTTCAAAATGCTAAGTTAAATCTTGAAATTGATGCATCAATTCTTGAAATGGTCAATAGAAGTTGATTATTTGATAACCTTTGTTGGAGAAATTCATATACTACCTGGGTACTTTTGCGACCAAGTTGTCTGCCAGATCTTATGTTGATTAGGATAGATTGCTTGGGTACCCCTTATGACCGGGTTTCCTACCAGATCTTATGTTGATGAAGATATATTGCCTGGGTATCCCTTATGATCGGGTTGCCTGCCAAGTCTTATGTTCATGAAGATAGATTGCCTGGGTACCCCTTATAATCGGGTTGCCTCCCAAGTCTTATGTTGATGAAGATAGATTGCCTAGGTACCCCTTGTGACCGGGTTTCCTGCCAGAATTATGATGATGTAGTATGCATGGGTATTGTTGATATCCGGATTGCCTACTAGGTCTTAAGATAATATGAAGTTGTAGCCTAGGTATCCTATGTAACAAGATTGTTTGCTAGGACCTAATGGCGAATGCATTCCCAAGTATCATATAAGAATGATTGTCTTCCAGGTTTTACGATGAATGATCATAGGATTTCATAATATAGCATAAACACAAAGCATAAATGTAGAACGTGCTCGCATGACGACGACATGTGTGACATATATAGCATGCTTACTTAACACAAATTCATAATACAACACAATAACACGAGTCAAACAACATGACACTCATTCATTTATAACATACAAGTTTTAGTAAAAAATGCGACATGAATCAATCAGTAGCTCATTTATACTAATTAAACTCTTAGACATGCTAATAAATAACCACGGGATCTCAAGCCAAGGTTATGTTTCCTTTACATTGGTTGAATTTCACTAAAATAATCTATAATAGATCAAACTCCAGTTTCTGTCCGAGCAAGCTCAAATATCAACCCATTCCCCGGGAAGGCGTCGAGACGGTTTTGAGAAGGCATGTTCGGATGAGCGGTTAAGCTTGGTGGCATCCCGAGGCCGGGATGGCCCCGGTATGCATCGATGGACTCGATTTCTCCGATTTTGGACGGTTTTGCCAGTTATTCTTTGATTTTCAATATAATGCCCCGATGAGCTCCGATTTGCGTTATATTGCCTCGGTAGGTCCCGGTTAGTCCCGAAATCACCCGGTTAGCCCCAGCTTTGCTATAAAGGCCCGTTTGGGCCCGTTTCAAGTCCAAACGAACCCCGATGAATTCCTAAATCGATGTCTGAGTCATACGAACATGTTCTAAACGATCTTGGAGGGAGGATCGAGTTGCGACGTTGCATTGAGACGACCTTGGCCTGATGTAGAGGTAAGGACGTGCCTTAAAACTTGGCCGAGCTCAGTAGAGGCGAGTCGGCTAGAGTCGCGAATGACAAGGAACGCACTCTCAGACGACGTGTATGTCCTAGAAAACTTTCGCTGTATCTTGAATGAAGCTTAGACGAGGGTGAGAACCTCGCTTGAAAGTACAACGAAGCCACAAAACGATCGGAGAAAGGGGTTTGGGGTTGGAGTTCCCCGTAACGCTGACCATGATTAAAGCGAAAAATCATGGTGCCGCACGAGTCGAAAATATGACCGTGACACATAACGACGTTTGACGAACAAATGGGACTTTATGAACGAACGATACCTATCGACTTGACGCGATATAGTTGTTTTGTGCAAACGATGGCGACAAGCGTAGCAACGAAATGGACAACAAAATTGCGACCCAACATTGCTGTTAACGGTGGCTTGATGTGCGACGAGCAAAACTCCAATAACGGTTGAGGTCCTCTCCTCTCCTCTAAAATCCAACAACTCAGTTAGGGGATGTTTGTTAAGTTGTTTTAAAAGAAGGGATTGGTTTTTATGAAAAACCTAGTTTTAGGTGTTTTTTTTTTTCAGAACTTGTTTGAGACTAAGGGTAGTCTGCCCCCATTGCAGCGCCACGTGGAGCAATTTGCAATTTTTTTTTACTTTCTTTTTCCCTCTTATTTATTCAAATATATTTACAAATTTTTTTATTTAAATACATCACATCGAAAAACAACCAACACTTTTCATAACTCCTCCATAAACACTCCACTAAAACTTTAAACAAACAAAAATTAATAACACCTGTTTGTAAACACTCTACTAAAATCGTAAAACAAACTAGCTATTACTAAACACTGAAAATAACTCATCCATAAAATCTTTTAACAAACACACATTAGGGTTCAAAATATAATTTTTCAAAAAAAAAAAACATTTCCGTACTTTTGCACACTAACATCCTCGAGATTTTTCTTCCTCCGCCTCTCCTCTGTGCCTCGCTGCCCTATCTTCGCCGCCGATTGCCCTTTCATTCTCCATTTCCGACGCAGATCGCCGATCGCCGATCACCGCCGCCGGTTCTTTCTGTCTCTCACAAGGCCGCGATTGGTTCGGCTCGTATGGTCGGCTTTGAACCAAACCGTAACAAGTATAACCTCTGCTCAAACGAACTTCGGCCTCGATTGAATTAGGGAAACTGTTTAGGTTTGCCCTTTCCCTCTTCCTTTTATGATTTTATTTCTTCTTATTCTCTGTTTCAACATAGTTCAGTTCAGAATTCAATTAATGTGTATATATCGGCGCCTGGTTTCTTTTTAGTAGATAGCGTTGCGTATCAACTCCAGTTTTTTTTTTTTTTTTTTTTTGGCGCTGTTTTGTTTGTTATTGGAAATTGAACAGATTAAATTTCTGTTCGTTTGTACTTTATTACCGATTTAATTGATAGATAAAGTTCATTTTAAGCTTCTGTGATTTTTGATCATCTTTTGCTATTTCATTACTAACCATGTTGCCGTCTTACTTTAACTCGGCCTTCATTTTCTTTTGTCATTGCTAATTGATAAATTAGATGATGTGTGTTTCCCTTTCTTTTGTGAGTTTTGATGTTTGTTTGCTGTTTTATCACCACCTATATTGCCATTCATCTTTGAATTAGACCATCTAGACCAGATGAGGGTGTTTTTTTATATATATTCTTGTTTTGTTTTTGTTTTTTTATTTTCCTTTCCAATTTGAGTTGTGATCTTTCTTCACTATTTTGATCACAACCCATGTTTCCATTTTACTTGAACTTGACCTTTACATCTACTCTTGTTAATAGAACTGGCATGATTTGTTTCTTCTACAGTTTTTTCGATTACATTGATTGATGGAATGGGGTTTTTTCTATGGAGAATGGGTACGGGTTGGGGATAATCTCCGACCCAAATTTGGATGATAAAACTAGTGTCTGTAGTTTTTTTGATTTCAAGAAAGTTGTTAATAGAAATAGAAGTCTGAAGTATGTTGATTATTAAATATTGTATGACACTCTATGGCGAGTTAAACGGACCAGCCTTAATATGCTGTCAGCTATTGGAAACTAGAACACTCTGTTCCTGTCTGTAGAATGCTTTGGTTTTGTTTTTAGATCCCTATTGTCTCAACTTGTACCCTTTTTTTTACTATAGAATGCTTTTCTTAAAAAAAAAAAAAGAAGAAAAGATACACTTCAATTCTTAGTCATATTCCAAATTTATTTTCAAACCTACTTTATTTAGTCTTCAAAATTGGCTTCAATTTGTATTTGAAAAGAGTTTTAAATTTCCTACGAATTAGAGCTTATTAGTTAATCCATAGTGACACGTATGTGTAGTAGGGTAAGACAGTTGTCCCCTGAGGCTAGTCGAGATGGCATAAGCTTATGAGTACACCACCGGATATAAAAAAAAGTTATAGTTGGTGGTGTTTATAAATTTAATATTGAAAACCGTAATTCAAATGTTTATCAAATGAGTCCTTCAAAGTTCAGATAGAAAAAATCATACTTGTGCAATTTTTGTTTTCTATAAGTGCACAAACGTAAATGTTTTCTTCTCTATTACATTTCTCTAATCTTTACTTCATTGGCAGGCGTTTTGTGCTACACCTCAAGCAATCAAACAGAATGAAAGCTGGAAATGTTTGGATGATCTTTTGGGTTACACTCAATCAGATCTTCGATTACGTTATTCGTTTATTTAGGAGATGCACTTTTTCTATTCTATCTATGGGTTCCATTCCTAATCATATTGCTTTCATCCTAGATGGTAATAGAAGATTTGCTAAGAAAAATAAGTTGGCAGAAGGGGCCGGCCACGGATTTGGTTATTTAGCTTTGACGTCGATGCTCAATTACTGCTACGAATTAGGTGTGAAGTATGTGACAATCTATGCATTCAGCATTGAAAATTTTAAAAGAAGTCCACAAGAAGTTAAAAGTTTGATGGATCTGATGATGGAAAAAATTGAATTGTTGATTAGAGAAGAAAGCCTTGTGAATGAACATGGAGTTCGACTTCACTTTTCGGGAAACTTAAATTTGTTGAGTGAACCTCTAAGGAAAGAAGTTGAAAGAGCTATGGCAGCCACCAGAAACAACAATAGAGCAATTCTTTCCATCTGTGTTGCCTACACCTCCACGAATGAGATTGTTCATGCTGTTGAAAAGTGTTGTGAAGAAAAATTGGATGAAATGAATTCCAAATGTGCAAATGGATTAGGATACGATTCTGGAAAGTTAGTAGTGGCTGAAAATGGTGAGAACAACTCGATAACGTTAACTGATTTAGAGAAGCATATGTATACTGCGGTTACTCCCGACCCAGATATGTTAATACGCACGTCGGGGGAGTCCCGCTTGAGCAATTTCCTTTTGTGGCAGACTGCTTATTGTTATTTATATTCTACTTCTGTACTGTGGCCAGAAATTAATTTTTGGCATTTGCTGTGGGCAATTGTCAATTTTCAAAGAAATCATCTTTATTTGGTAAAGAAAAGGAAACAGTTATAATTTTGTAAGAAACTGTTTCACAAGGAAATAGATATGGGATTGCTAGGTTCATGCTTCTTTCTTTTTTTCTCTTTTTCTTTTTTCCTTTTTTTTTCATGTTATTGACCAGGTTTATAGCACTTGCTAGCTTTGGTTGCTAAGCGAGCCTGATTCTCTGTCGGCGCGTAGGTAGGACATGGATCGGATCGATCATGACGAGAATCGACTCCTCTGGTAAAGTTACACTTATACCATTTAATGTAACATTGCTATTTTCTCTTGGAACACTTATTTATGTTGTATACAATACAGTATGAGAGTAGTAAAAACTGTATAACTGCTTTTTGGAGGTTATGAATGTGATGTTGGCCTACTTGAACAAATAGACACTGGTGAAATGTTGGTGTCTTGATCTACAATTGAGATGAAATTAGAATCAAATTTTGGTTCTTTCGTTTATTTGCATTCAGTTGCTATACACCTTCTATTGAACTTGCAGTCATGTTTTTGTCTTTTATTGAAAATTAGGGTTTATGAGTTTGAAGAATTTTTTTCATGACATAAACTTTTTATTATTAGCATATGATTGTTGTTGCTTTAACCATCATATCTTAACTAGTAGTCCAGATGGTTTTTAGGAAATTAAGATTATAGATTCATTTTGTAGAAATTAATTTTTTATATATTTCATTGACATTCAAGTATTATAAGATTACGTGGGTTGTTAGTGGGAATAGTCGATGTGTGCATAAATTAATGTAGATAGTATATATAATTATTTTTATTAGTTTGTTATACTCTGTTAATTATCTGTTAGAGGAGAACTGAGACGTGTTACTTGGAACCAGCTTCTGTTTGCCGCTTCATCTTTTTTCATTTCCAAAGGTGTTTGGATTGGAATCTTTTAGTTATTAAAAATATGAATTTTAGTAAGAGTTCGGTTGGATGTGCTCAAAGTCCAAGTGCACTATGTCGCATATCTAATGGCACAGATTTTTTTACTTGATGCACACTGTATAATTTATTTATTTTTTAAATATACACACACAAGCAAAGCACAAAAAAAAAAAAAAATTTAACCAAGAATTATATATATCACGAATATAAGATTCAGCTGTTAATCTTCATTTCATGAGAAGAAATGAAGTTTAACTAAATAAAATATATAAAATGAATTTCAACTATAAATTTTCATTCCATAGAAAAAAAAAAAAGAGAAATTTTAGTCAAAGAACGATATATAAACACAAAAGTCCACAAGGCACGTGACTTTCCTTTTCAAAATGAAGCCCATGAGTTAAGTCTTGCGTCTTGGCATATGCTTTGGTGCACCTTTTAAACCGATGGATGTGGTTACAGGAGTTGCAGTTAATAGTTCGTTTGAAATAAATAATTAAAAATAAGTTATTAGAAACGAACACTTGGTAATTAATAGTTATTTTGAGTGATTGAAAATAAATAATTATTTTGAGTGTTGAGAAATGAGTAGATGAGTGTTGGTTGAATAGGTGTCGCAAAAACTTATTTTTAATAGCTCATTAGGATGCTATTGTTTCTAAATGTTCATGAACTGTAATTTTATTGATTTGAATATAGTGTTATTCTCTAAAACATTTACTCTCTAATTTTTTCTCTCGAGATATGAAATTTGACGATGTTGATTTGAGGGCTATGAGCTTGTTCTTAGACGGATTGTGAGAAAATCTTCAACTGTAGGCGAAGAGACAATCGGTTTGATCTTGAAAGCTTATGAATCTAAAGGTTGAATGATCTAAATTCTCTCTGATACTTGGTTGTCTCATTAGCTTACGAATTTGGACATGGACTTTTGGACCACTTTTTGAGTTTGGGCTTCATGAACAATTGAGCCTACTACATAGGCTTAGGCCTAACTTGATATCCAAAAATAATGAATATTTCCAATTAATCCACGACAATTATAGATTTGTAATTGACCCGATATTTTAATTGGATTTACTTATAAATGACGTGGCAATTTTTGCAAAAATTTCTCAGTTAACAACCATAACCCCTCCTCAATTCATCCTCAACTTTTCAAAACATCATATCTAATCGTAC
>JBBMEG010020531.1:2583-15641 GCA_037832605.1 Cyclanthera cordifolia | reverse complement strand
TTTTTTTTTGAGATAGCTATTTTAGCTAATATCTGGGTAACCATGCCCGTACCTAGGCCCGACACCAGAATACATCCAAGAAATGGAGACTACAAACTATTATCATAGATAGGTCTCGAACCTAGAATCGAGAGGGAGCACACCTCTCGAGCCCAAGTTTTCAACCAACTGCGCGCACCCCCTTGGAGACGGTGCATGTAATTTTTAAAAGTCAAATTTTAATTTTTAAACTTTATTCTATTTTAGTTCATAAAATTGAAATTTATTAGAAAATTTGAAGTTAATAATATTCAAAATTGATTCGACAAAATAAATATTTTAAATATAATCAAAAAAAAAATGCAAACATACTTTATATTCAAGGTGAAATTTTCTATTTTAGTCATTTGAAATTGAGATTTGTTTATGTAAAAAAAAAAAAAAAAAAAAAAAACAATTATTAACTTCTAAATTTTAAAATTTATTTTTTAATGTTTTTTTGAAAGTAGATCGAAAAAGAATAAATTTTAAAATTTAGAAGCTAAAATTAAATTTTGGATAATTAAAACATTAAAATCAAACAAATCTCAATGTTCAAAAGACTAAAATTGTAAATGTTACCATCTTTTAGAGAATTTTTCACGTACAGCAAAAAAGGAAAAAAGATCAAAAAAATTTAATAGATAACAAAATTCTGAAAATATTTCTACATATCAGAAAAATGAATCATTTTTGTAAAATGATCAAAATATCATCACCTCAACTAGTTAAACTAGTAATATCAATGAGTTCAACCGATAGTCTTCGATAAGTAATTCAACTAATAGATTCAATCAACTTGCTGATAAATTCAATCAACTAACTGACTATCTTCGATCAATTTGCTTAAAAAATGGATAAATTTGAAATTTTAGAAAAATGAATAAAAATCTGTCGTATATAAATTACTTTTTAAAAATGATAGGCTAAAGAAAAGTCGTTAGGTAGAGTAATTTTCTTATATTTTTCAAGAAAATGTTAATTTACGCAATATAAATAAATAAATAAATATATATATATATAAATAAATAAATATATATATATATATATATATATATAATTCATATATATAAGAAAAATAGGAGAAAACAATTTCATAAATATAAAAAGTGGAGAAAAATTCCATAAATGGGAAAAACAGCCTCATTATTACTTAAAAATTGCAGTAACAAAAGTTAGCTGCAACACATATGCAAACATATAAAACTTCTCAATAAGATATCATATGAATCAGAAAAGGGAGATGAATTACAACCAAACAAAGCAGCTGCAAAATTACCAATTGATTTCAAGATATGAACAATTTCACTGGCAATATATTTTTACAACCAGCTATCTTTCACAAAATGGAGTGAGACTTGGTTCATCTTCTCCCTATTTATTCTAATATCAGCTTCATAAATTAATGAAATCTAACACTAAATATATATAAAGGAAAATATATTTTTATCATGAACGTAATCTCGGTAAAAAGAGCTGGCTTACCAACAATCTCGTCGAGCAGTAAACCGAATATATTGCCACGGTCCAGTAATGACTGGATTCTTATGCACAATCAGATGTCTTACAGATCGGTAGATGCGTACCTTATGGCATTTACGGGAATCCACTTCCATTAGAATCAGCATTAGCACGGAATGGAGATGAGGGCTCGCCTGAATGAGAGGACTTTCGGGATTTCATATGTTCTGGATAAGAGGAATATTTATCACTGGAGTTGAATGCAGTATACATTGATGATGATGGCAGTCCATGGATCCTTGGTAATCCAGTTGGATCAGCACCCACATTGTAACCCTTCTCAACTGTTTCAGCTTCCCAAGGTATTTCATCCAATGTCTACAATTCATGAAAAAAAGATGATATATTCATAGAAACTTCTTTTGTTCATGCTAATGTCATGATCAAACCCGAAACTGAACTAAACAATTATTTCACGAACACAGGAACAAAATTAAGACACGAAATCTCTAAAATGCAGGACTAGACACATAAGTGTTACGATATTAATTAATTTTTTACAATATAATAATAAAAGATCAAACCTAAAATACTTTAAATTTTTGCTAACTATAAAAATAATTAAAATTAAAATTTCATTATCATTTGAATTTATCCCCCCAAAGATATATGAGCCAATCTAAAATTAATTAAAAAAAGAAACAAAAACAAAAATAAAAGAGAATTATAAGGATGACTAGCACTAAAAATCTCTCCTCATGCTCTTCCATCTCCCACCAGCATATTTTCCCCCTCATTTCCCTTCTCTCCATTATGTTTTTCCTATTTCTCACTGCCCTATTTCTATCATTTATCTTGATGGTCGTCCTTATTGACTGTCTCCACCAACACCTCGAGGTTGTGTCGTCAACCTCTTGAAAGGTATGAGTTTAAAATAAGTGTATTTGTAGTAGGTCCATAACATATCCGAAAAATCAAGAGGAGACAAATTTAGCAGGTCTTAAAACGTGTTCAGAGAGTGTCCAGAAGTATTGGTATCTGATACGTATATTTTGTCAAAACAAAGTGTTTGTGCCTTCTAATACTTTGTTTTTGACAAAGTCTACGTGTACTTTCTCAAACCCTCTGTTTAATAGTCAACTTTAAATTCTTGATGTTCTAGTCTTTTGTTTGGTTCCTCTTCGTGAAATTTATTTAATTTGAGATGCTTTTTAACTTGGTAATTTTTAGTTTTTTCTTCCATCCTCTTTATAGTTGGTATTATTGAACATTAGTCCCTTTTCATTTTAATTTTTTTTATAGGAAAAGAAAGCATTTTCGTTGATAAAGTAAAATAATCGGTCAATCAAAGAACAAAAAAACAAAGATACATTGGTAAATTAAAAGCTCGTTGGTGAAATACAATGAACCAGATGATGGTGGTTGGTTGAACTTGTATTTCTATGTATTTCTATTCTAAAAAAATAATAATTATTATGTTTGTTTAATTCCAATTGGACAAGTTTTCCCTTTAGAAAATCTAATTGGACTTAAGGAACCAAGGGGCAAAAAAGACATTTTGTGAAAATAGGATCAAAATTGTAATTTTGGTCATTAGGGGCATTTTTGTAATTTCGGCGCTATAACACAAAATAGAGAAAAGTCAAATTAGGAATCATCATTGTGCTATAAATTTTCAATGATTGGGTGTGGAAATCAAAACCCTAATCATTTGGTCATAATTGGCCGTCAGAGCATAGAGCACGAGGAGATTGATTTCAGCACTACACAGATCCCGAGGCACCGACACCAACAATTTCCGTGCAGCCACCACGTTGTTTTTAGTGTCACAACCGTTGCAATCCGTGCATCCAACCCAGAAGAGCCATGTGTCACCGCCTGACTCCCTCCCACGATCGAGGAAGACCGCTGATTGGGCTGTCGTCGCATACGTCAGAACTGCCTGCACCAGCCAATCAACGTGCATCGCGCCTGCGACGAATTGCGAGCCGCCGCCTGCTCCGCCTCTGCCTTGCTGCCACGTGTCACGCCATCAGTGGCCTGCCCGCGTCAGACGTAGCTTCAGATTGAGACGTCATTCTTGAAGCAGCGGTGCCTCCCGTGCCTGCATTTGTTCCAGTATGAGCCTCACGCGCGCACTTTGAGCCAGCCAAATGCATCCGAGCCTGCTTCCAAACCTGTTTCCAGACGCGCCTCACGTGCCGGTTGTCACGGTCTTGCTTGTCCAGTGCGTGTTGCACATGGCCGCATGAACCTCTACACCCCTTTTCATCATGCTTTTATGTTATTTTGTTAATATTGCATGTTATGATAGTTTCCTTCATTTTTATCTAGGTGTTGACTCCTCGCCATTTTCATATACAAGGGTGTCGCATCAATTATAGTCCAAAATGTACTATAGGGGGTATGACTTCTTGAAGCTTCCTTCCTACCAAGTGATTATATGATGAATGCAAGCTAGTTGTTGCGTCTCTTATTACATCTTGTCATTACCTTTCAAAGACAAAACGTATTTCAAAACGTTCTTTCTCTCTCTTTCGAAAACTTTTCTCGAGGTCCGTGAGGGAGGTTTGCCCTGTCGTGCCACCCACTCTGCGATATTCGTTTGGCTGACTTGCTTGCCGAGTTAGAGCAGGTGCCTCATGATCGCTTTGCAACGACAACAAAGTTGGATCGTGACACCTGTGACCCCTAGCCCACGCGCCGCCGCCGTCTACGATGACAGGAAAATTTCTGAAATTAGCCCATAAGGTAAATCCCATGTCCCGAGTCCATTTTTTGGGTTTTTAAGACCAAATTCTCACCTAATTGTCCTGAATGACCACTTTTAGGTGGAGATTCTTTAGAGGATTCTTGATTCGAGTTCCAAGGGTCGTTTCAAGCGATTTTCGACCAAGGTAAGAGACTGTCTCATCAGTATAGGATCGTCGTGGGTATTCTTGAACATGTACCTGATTAGTTAAACTTTGAATGACGTGTTTTATTACGAATGTTTGATCCTGGAGTTTTAGGATGTCTTATATGATATATTTAGTTCGTCTCAGCATGAATCCCGAGTTTGTTTACGTTCATTACTGCTTCCTGTGTTTAATCGAGTAAATTCAACATATTTAGTTTCGAGATTATTATGTTGCGCCTAGGATTGATTCCTGAGATTTAGAATGTTTTGTATAATATAGTTCGAGATATTCGTATTGAATGCTACTTGTTTCGATTACCAAGATAGTTCTGGCATGTCTAGTTGTAAGTTCCAGGTGATAGGTTCGTGTTGATTGTTCCAAAAGATGCCGAGTTTGTAAATCGAGTACTTGGTCTGAGTTAAGAGTTCCAAAGAGAACTATTGAAATTAAACAAGTTAAAGGTCCCAAAGGGGACAAGATTTTATAGAGCACGAGCTACGATTAGGTCAAACGTATCTTGATCGTTAGACTTGGGCAGGGGATTAATTCAATTGTCGAGCGACGAGAAAGATATTTCTACTTTGAGGTAATGTTAGGGACCGGAGGGCCAGCCGATTAGTCATACCTACCCAGAGTTCGCTTGAGTTTTCCTGGGTACCGTGCTAGAAGTGTGAGTCGAGAGACATCCCATTACAGAGGATCCTTGATCTACCCTTTCGCTCGAGTATTCGCAGTCTGGCGGGAACTAGATTGTTTCGGCTCGTCGAGGTGCTCTCACTCTAGTATAGGTTACCAAGTTTAAAGTTAGAGATTTGTGAAATAAGATAAAGATTGAGTTCAAAGATAAAGCTTTGAGTTCCAAGGTAAGATAAAGATTGAGTTAAAGTTAAGTTTGAGATATTCTATGTAATCGTGTTACTTCGTGTTTCTCTGATTATGTGTATGTTCTTGTTAGATCCCGTGTTGGGATCTCATACTGAGTTTTCGCGAACTCACCATTTTCAATTGTAGAATCCTTTCTGGTACTTGCTGGTGAACCGGGATGGTTGAGCTGAAGCTGATGTGACCATGGGTGTTTTTTAATGTTTATTTTCAAGTTTATTGTTTGTCTTACCGTTTAAAGCATGAACCTTGTTTGGAGATATGTTTACTATAGGTATTCATATTATTTTTTTGTTTTTCATGTACCCTTAAAATCTGTTTATGTTTTCCAAGTTATTTCAATAAATGTAATTGTTCTTTTAACATGTCTCTGAGAGTTATTAAATGTTTATTCATGCATGAGAGGTTAAGACCCGGGTTTGACTCCGTGTTGGGTCGGGTTGTTACATTCTAAGTCAACATAGTCAAGATAAATCTTTGTAGTTTGTCACATACTGTAAAAGAATAGTTTATTAAGATTTTATTTAGTTACAGTGAATTATCTTGTATTTAGTTTAGAGTGGTATTTATAGGGTTAATATTGAATAGATGCTATTTAATCAAACGAAAGTCTTCAAAAATCGTACCCGAAAAGCCTTCTGAAGTACATGGAGAGTTTCCCTTGATCGTTTTCTCTTCATTGCCACTTCATCAGGCTCCTGCAACATCTCTTCAAACAGGTTCTCTCTGTTTTACAATATTACACCAAAAAATAAAACACCTTTACATATAAAACATAATCCAGAATGTCAAGAGGTTCTAATGATACAAAGTCAAGAGTATCCAGAAGCACATTACCTATAAAGTTTTTTAATGAATACATTGTGCAGATCACGTTTGGAATGATATACCTGAATCGAACCAACCAAAACTTAAGCAATATATATGATCCTAATTAGTTGCTTTCTGAAAACAGCCTGTTGTTCTTGGACTCGAAACAAAAAACAAGAACAGATATAGACAGAAGGAAATATATATGATATATCACTAAGTGAGCTTGATCCTTTGACAATTTATGACTGATGCTGATTCTGAATCATATATTTCTTTAGTAAGAAATAAAAGCTTTTCATTGAGGTATGAAAAAGTTAGCAAATCAAAACTCGTTAAAAACCCACCTCTTCTGATTTACACGAGGGGTGAAATTATAATAGTTAAAATACCAAATACACAATAAACAAGCACAAATACGGAGTATGACTAGCCAAAAGATGTTGATATCTAGATAGGTGATAAACAAAAAAAGTAACACAAATTCCTCCAACTTTCCAGAGGGTGGTTCTCTCATCAGCAAGTGCCCAGACCAGTATTGTTTTAGAAAACACTTTCAGAGATCAAGATGCAAAATAACCTTCTCCTCAAATAAATACTGTCCATGAATAAATTAGACGTTGAAGGGTCTTGGACTCTTTTACCCCAACGAGTGTACATGTGTCTAAGTGGGGGTCTCATAATCACAAAAAGGAGGAAACAAGGAGGAAACGGTAACTCCAAACTAAAGCAATGATGTGGTTAGATTCAATTTGTTCACACCGACCAAAGCTTCCAGAACAAGAATATATGAAATTTCTCCACATCTTTTCATCTTTCAATGGCCTTTTTTTTTTTTTTTTTTGAAAAGGCAACAAACTCTTCATTAAAAAATGAAAGAGACAAAAGCTCTTGATTACAGAGATGAAAAGGAAAAGAAAATAAGAAAATACAACAAACTTAAACGGAGAAATGATAAAAACAGAAAAAAATACAACAAACTTAAACAGAGAAATGATAAAAACAGAAAAAAATACAACAAACTAAAACAGAGAAATGATAAAAACAGAGTTCAAAGTGGTATAAATGTCTCTCGATCGGACAGTATACCATCCAATAGCAGCTTCGGGTAAAAATCCAGAATTTACAGGAAAAGTGGCAAGTAATAAATTGTTGAAATGTCTTGAGCTGCCTAAATTTACCAACAAGGAGGAACTAGCAGTATTAATGAAGGTTTAAACTTACCAGGAAGTGCATGATGGTTTTAGGTATCAAGTCCTCTACATTCTTCCTAACAATGTCATAGTAGGACCTCAGTAGCAGTTTGGTTATGGCAATTTCCATAGCCTCCTCTTCCGTGTGCGTTTCTGAAGGCCTCAAGACAGTTGGTGGCTATACAACATGAAACATGTTAGTCAGGTTAAATCAAACAGGGTGAAAGACGAAAATCAAATAATACGATTATGGAATTATGACTAACCTCTCTCAAGTGAATCACTGAAAAAGATTGCTCCACATTATGAAGAGGCTCACAAAATGATTTTTTTGATAAATTTTCTTTAACAGAAGTACGGTTATCACTGCCATTACTACCAAAAATAGATGAAATCCCCCAATTAGAACTCCCTGTGCCTCCTGACAAATTACAGAAGGGTGCAATCATACATATAGACGAGGAAAATCCGTCCACATTAAGTAAAAAAATTGCAAAAAGTAGTTAATAGATTAATCCATATGGGCCCTTATGCAACTAATGCGTATCAATAAGAGTACTGTAATTTAGCAAGAATAGACCCAGCTATTTTGAATATACTGATGGTTGTAAAGGAAGATATTACCACCAAATAATATTATGCCTATTTTTTTGGTATTGATTTATAAATATAAAAATAAAATTAAAGTGCTAAGCAGTCCATTGAGAGCAAGATAAATATAAACCCTAGGAAGAGAAGAAGTCAAACAGGTAAGAACCTGCTTTGGACTTGACTTGCATGTAAGAAATAAAATAAATAAATATATAAAAAGAACCTACTTTGGACTTGTTAAAGAGTAGGTTTTTTAAAATTTACGTTTGTTACAAAAAATTTAACTCATTATTTGATCCATCAGATAATTTTTAAAAAAGTTTTTTGGAAATTAACAAAATAAACCATACAATAATATTACTAACAAGTAACAACATTTCATTACGAAGTTTGGTGATTGTAAATAAATCTATAATGAAATATACAAACAAAAATCCACTCCAAATAGCACAAATATCAATAAAAGAGTAATTACATACTTCTCTAACTTGCATCAAGTAAAATGGAAATTGTACTGAGATTGAATAAAAAGTATTTTAACCATTAATTTCTTTTTATAGAAAACAAAACAAACTTCGATGATAAGTGAAAGAGCTACAACATATAAACTACAATGACTTGAATTTTAGAGAAGAAGAATAATCTTTACTATTTCTTTTCTAACTTTACAATTGAGGAATGATGATACTTTAGTAGAGAGTCTCCTTAAAATAAAGAGTACAAAATATAATGAGATAATAAATATGAAATAACCAACAAATTGGGTAGGGAGAGGCCAAATACACAGATAGGCAAAAAATACGAATGTCAAATACAAGCCCTGACACTAAAGTAATAGTTGAATTAAAAAAAAAAATAAAGTAACAAAGAGAAAGAGGCTGCCACATTAACTTCATTCGAAGTAGACTTCTCAACCATAGTTATCAAAAATGTATGATACGCGATTCGTATCGTACGATTCGAAACGCAACGGAGGCCAAACGATTCAAAAACGTATTATGAATCAGAAATACCATGAATCGTACCATTCGTAATTCTGAATCCAACAATTCATTCTTGAATCGAAATGATTCTGGTTAACGTATCAGAAACTCTAAAAAAAAATTACTGTTTTTAGTTGCCGACACCGGAGAAAACTCCGTGCAACAACCAACATAAGATGGAAAGCTAATCACTCGAAACTGTAAGGAAGACGAAGTTGAGAGGTGACAGTACAATTTAAAGAGAAATAGAGGAACTACATAGTGAAAACTCGAGAAGAAGATGAAAGGTTGAAGATGAAAGAAAAAATAGGAAAATAGACGGGTCTGACATGCATGATGAGAAGAAAACATAGACAAAAAAAGAAAGATGTAATGAAAGAGGAAAAAATCATTTTTTTTCATTTAATCTATCAAACACATTTATTTTTTCTTTTAGTTGTTCAATGCATGTACAAGAACGTGAATGTTGTTAGTCCCCAAGGGGGTGGCGCAGTTGGTTGAAGACTTGGACTCGAGAGGTGTGCTCCCTCAAGATTCTAGGTTCGAAACCCATCTATGACAATAGTTTGTAGTCTCCACTTTTTTGATGTATTCTGGTGTCAGGCCAAGGGACGGGCATGGTTACCGGGGTATAGAGTGAAATATCTATCTCAAAAAAAAAAAGAAAAAAGGAAGGTGAATGGCCACCAAACTTTTAGATACTGTAGATCGGTTCTTGAACTATCAAAACTAGTGACAAACGGACGGCGGAAGTGGTTTGGCAGATTCCAGCGAACTTTTTTTTCTTTTTCTTTTTTTCAACTCTAATCGCAAATCCTGACTCCCAAAAACCCTAGGGTTTAGCTCTTATACCATGTAAACATTATTGAGACGCACATAGTCGTCGTACTTTTATTATTAGAAATAATGACTTTGTATAGAGTTTACATTTTAATCCTAATCTTAATCTTAATCTTAATTCATATACTAATTCTAACAACAACTACTTCCCTCTGTTAAAGAAAAAATATAAAAAATGGAGATCAATACTCACAAAGGCACAATAGCCACCGGCGGCAGTCAAGAGGTAGCTATGATCGGCGATATGAGGTTTTAGGATTTTGGGTTGAAGTGTATAAAAAACGATTAGAGATCAATGACAATAAGACTCGATCAAGAAAAATTGACCCCAAAATCAGAGAACTACAGCAGATCAAATTCTAAACTGTGGGTGGCTTCTACATTGCGGATGAGAGCCGTAGCAACCAAAACAGAGCAAAAGTCTGCAATACTTAGTCAGTGGTTGTGGACGCAGCAAGCAAAGGGAGGCGACAAACAAAAAGGGGCGCTGATGGGAAAGGAATGACGGACCAGAAGCAACAATGCACAAAATGTTGGGTCTAGGGTTAAGGTTTAGGGAGGTGGAATGCAGCCTTACACATAGGTTTATGAAAAATGTGGTTCTAGCAATCTGGCTCCTATCAATTAGTTCACTATCTGTTTAACTAGAAAATATGTTTGTAGCTTTGTAGCTCTATCGTGGAGAAGGTTTGACATAATCTACCATCATGATCAGGTAATGACGAGGTTTAGCCAACTATTAGTAGGGGTTTATCTAAAAAGACAAGCTAAAACTATTTGGTCTAACACATCTATGCTACTCTTTGAAGATTGTGGATGGACTTTAAAATCAAGCATAGAGAACTTTTAGAACCTTTTTAATATAATTTTGTTCCCTATAAAGAAAATTCTAGCCATCTCTACTACTTAAACATTTAGATCATAGCAGAATAGTAAATTACCAGACATAGTAACTTTTTCACCATCTCCAAATGGACGAACGACCTGTTAATCATAAAAAAATAGGATAAGCATGTGAATGCGGATAAATTCTTAGTTTTAAATACTATAGTATTTTAAAAGAAAAATTATTACAGTATCAACTAATAAAAAAAAAAATTGAAAACTTTCTCCATACTAAGTTATAATATTACCTACCTGATCAGGTAGAAACCCATTTACTTGCCTTCCCAGAATCCCACGAGTTTTTAAACTTCTCTCAGCTGCAGCCTTATCGAGATCTATACCATCCTAATCAACAAATTTAGTATCATACAAAAATGAATAACCACAAATTAGTATGGGAAAAGAATAAGCAACCTCCTTTCTTTGTTTCAAGGAGCAATAGACTATTCAAAAGAGAAAGCCAACCACAATATTCTAGGGGCTTTGGGGTGTAAAGGAAACCACAGCCCAATGAACAACACTAGAAGAGTCTTACAATCTTTAATATTGACTAGAAGACTATGATTACAAGAGATTAAGCCTATTGACCTTAGTAACCTATTCTATTACTTGAACACCACACGGAGGATGTTGTTACACACTATTAAAAAAAGAAAGGATAATTGGCTCCCTAGTGAAAGAACGCTTCTTTGATATCAAAAGTCATGCAATTTTGCTCTTCCAAAGTATTACAGGCTACAGATTTTCCTATCGAAGGGATGAGGCATAAGCCTCAAATTTCAAAATTTCTTTCTGATAGGAAAAAAAACCTTCATTGATGAAATGAAAAGTTATAAAATCCTATCGAAACATTACATGAAGCTATGCCACTGAGATATTAATGTGGATAGATCATGGTTACAGAAGGGAGAAACGAAAAACGTCATTTCTTTATTAAAGACTAAACTGTTGTTGCATTTACCTTCTGTCTAGAGATCGGCAACGAAACCCTAGAGGATTTGACTTGTTGTATTGCAATCTCAACAGCTTTGCTCCCACCAAGAAAATTTGGGTGTGAAGTGTTTATGTAGTCCATCTGCAAATACAATCATAATACAAGTACGATTCAATATTCGTCGTCAAACATTTAATAAGAATAAAGGGTCAAAGCTGGTTAATAAAAAATCATTAACACAAAGTTGTTGGTGTGGAGAGGCCAGAGAAAAAATAATAATTTCAAATGGGAACTTCTGTTCAAAAAATTTAAATCAATGTCCATTGAGAAAAATCTTCAATTTTTTTGGTACTCCTTTAAGGAAAAGGCACAGAGTACCATGGCAAGGCAAGGATCTTATGGACGAGTGTTATTATAACATCTTTGTGAAGTTGAACGAAAGAAACCCTTTGGAGGGGCAGGAATACCTTATCTCTCTTTCTTTTTTTGTAATTCTTGTTTAGTAATCACTTTTCACTTCTTATCAAAATGTCCATTTGGAAAATGCCATCCAACTCAAAGACGTAATAACTTCTATGATTAATTTGTCTCCACCATCACATAAAAATAGGAAAATGAAATAAGGGGTAGAACTGTATATTTTCATTTAACTGTACTTTCTTGGATATTAACAGAAGCAAGTAAGAGTTTCGCTCCTATGCAGTAAACAAAATCTTGAAGTGAGCAAAGCAACAATCCATGAACCTACTTGACTGACTCCCTTGCATACGGAATTTCGAATTACCACTCCAATAAAAAAGATGATAGCCAACATAAACTTTGAAGCAGATAACATTTCTGACCTCTAGTATTTAATTCCATAAGATAAAACAATATTATTTTGTGAAGTTTTATCTAACAAATTTGTTGCAAAATCTATAGTTCAAGTATACCCATAATTATACCAATCAATATTTTCCAAAATAACAACGAAAAAGGCAGTCATTGTCTTGTGTGGTTAACCAAAATTACATCAATATCGATTTTTTGTTTGTGGATGTACGACCACAAAATCAATGATTGCATACCTTAATACCAATCTGGTATTAATGAATAGGGACTTTTAGAGCACTCCTCAATCTCTCACCACAAGGCCTACCCTGACTCAATACAACGGTATTAATGAATAGTTACATAGGCACTAGGCTTAACTAACAACTAAATTACTATGGATAACTATCTAACTTGAGGATAAACCTAAAAGTGGCCTTCAACATTCTTAGGCCTCCCTCTCTTTGGTAAACCTAAAAGCATCACCTTTTGGGAACCAATAATTGAGAGATTTGTCAAGAAAATTTACTCATGGAAGAACGAGATTATATCCAAGGGTGGCAGAGTAACTCTTATTAATGCCACATTGGCAAACTTGCCCACACTTACAGTATGCACATTTCCATATACTGAAAAAAGTTAGATCCATTTTGAAAAAGCGCATTAGAAGCTTCCTTTGGAAAGGCAATCAAGACTCAAAAGGCTTACACTTGATCAAGTAGTTGATAGATTCTATTCTAACCAACTAACC
>JBBMEG010020490.1:0-26611 GCA_037832605.1 Cyclanthera cordifolia | reverse complement strand
TTCGAGTTTGTTATCATCAAAATATTAATTAATTAATTAAAATTAATTAATTTGAGATAATAGCCAAAAAGCCAACCGCGGTGAGGGGAGCGACGGCTGGGTGCGGCGAAGGGAGGCGGCGGTGGGCGCGACGAGGGGAGGCGGCGACGGCATTCGCGGTGAGGGAAAGAGACAGCGGGGTGCGGCAAGGGGAGGCGGCGCAGATCTGGGGGGTTGTGTTCGCCGGAGAAGAGCGGGGAAAATAAAATTTCTTTTTTTTTATTATTATTATTTTTTTTTAACTGGTTTGTCACAGTCGACCGACAAATGCTAACCGACACCAAAAAACAGACACTAAATGTGACCGACACCAAATATCCGTGTTTTTGAAAATATTTTGGTTTGACTGACACCTATTCCCTTATTTGTAGTAGTGTCAGCTCTCTGTCGACATCTTTCAACTAGCCTAGTAAGTGTCTAACATCCTTCTTACTATAATTTAACCTATGCAATACTAATCGCATTCCTAAGCTTAACCTCATCATTTTAGTTTTCTTTTGTATTTATTTTTAGTATAGAGTTAAAAACAAAACCAATTAAATTTCTTTTACTTTTAGTTTTGACTCTTAAATTTATACCTTTTAATGTGAGTTAATGAACTATATCCCTGTGGAGAACGATATAAATATACTTATCACTTGCTACTGTTTATCACGTATACTTGCGTAAAGCGATTTATGATGCGTGTAGCACAACCGATGAAAGACGAGCAATCTTTAAGCCCCAACATCAAGTCATAAGGGGGAAACTTTACATCTTTCTTAATAAAAAGGAATGTGTGAATTCCTTTTGTGACGTTTCGTTCCCAGCCACTCACTATGATAATTTCCAATATGGGAGGTATATTGATCCAACGTTGTTTGTCTGGTTTCACCCATGCATATCAAATGACCATTTCATAAACAAAAGTTCACAACCTACTCAGGATTAAAATCACAAAGACATATGATCATCCTAGTGAAGTAATTGAAGCGATTCTATAACGAAATTACTAGGATTATCAAAATACTACTGATCTGGTCTCATGCAAAAGTTCTTTTTGCATAGGCACCTTCACTAACATGTCTCCACATGAACAACTATGATCAGGTGTCTGCAACCATTGCAAAGCAGGCCGTACCAACAATGTTACTAGGACTTAGGTGCTCTCCATTAGTTCATATACTGTAGACACTTTAGGTTATTAACTTGGAACTAAATCCACTTGTATGTCTCATATATTTGTCCAAGTTTTCATCTAAATGACCATGAGCGTATCACCATTAATCTAATTAATGCAATAAGGTTAAATGACGTTTGTGTACTAAATGCACAATTAATGAAAATAATAAATAGTATAAATAACTGGATTAATACATTAAATGTCTAACATTAAATGTTTGTTCTTTAATTACAAACTACTAGATCTTTAGGGCACAGTCCCTAACACTTTATTTTCAAGCTAATGTTGATTTATTTTAATGATTAGATGCCTAATTTAGAATGTATAGCTAGGTTGACTAGCTTAAGCTGCTTGTTTATTTGGAGGTCTATTCTAGCATTATGAATTGCTTTCAGGTAAAGACTTCTTACGTGAGTTGCGTGGACCATGTACACTATCTTATTATGCATGTTTGTTTTTATATGATGATCTCTTGTTTGATGCATGCTTTGATTATGGAGTTTTAGCATGTAGAGTTCTAGAATAGCAGTTGTTCCTTGTTGTTCTTGTTTTTCCCGGTTGATCAATGTTGTTTATCTATTGATTGGGATGACAAGCATTATGTCTGTTGAATGCTAGAATGTGATTCAGTGTTGATCTTGTGATGTATGTAGTACTCGACTAGGATGTTTTTTTATTGCTTTTTAGCACGTTGCTTGACATGATACGATTGAGCATCTAGTGTTCTAGATAGTTCTTGTTAAAATTATATTAAAAAATTATAAAATAAAAATAACAAATTCAAATTAGATATAAATTATATTAAAAAATTATAAAATAAAAATAACAAAATTCAAATAAGATATAAATATACATACTAAATATTTTAAATTTTAAATATTTATTTAATTATAGTAAAATTACAAATTAAATAATAAGTTATCATTTTGGCCGTTGGAATTTGAACTTTGTTTCATTTTTGATCCCTAGAGTTTCAAAAATCTAATTTTAGTTTCTAAACTTTCATGTTTGTTTTATTTTGGTTATTGAACTTTTAAAGGTGCAATTTTAGTCATTGAACTTTCAACTTTGTTACATTTTAGTCCTTTGAATTTAAAAAGAAAATAAATGTTTGGTTCCTATGATAAATGTGAAGTTAATATTAAATGGTTTAACAAGATTAATAATTTAATACAAGTAAAGCACGTATGAACATATTTGTATAATTTATAAAGAAAAATTAACCAAAATTTTCAAATAAGAACCAAACTTAATTTATTTCAAAAGTCTAGGATTAAAATTGAACTTTGGATCAAAATAAAATAAATTTGAAAGTATAAAGATCAGACTATTCATTAATAAATGATTCATATTTTTGTTTAATCAATCACTTATTTGAGGAAGGTCATTATTTTAGTATAAATAACTAGTTATTATGTATTTAATTTTTTAACCCACAGATCATAATGATTATGTCATAGAATTTATTAAATCATAGAATAAATTTTATTTAAATATAAATTTCTCCAGTAATAAAATCTAAATTTAAATTGTAAATGATGGAAACCAAATTTGTAACTTGCTATGATATTTATTAATATATATTATTATATGGAAAATAGAGAAAGAAAAGTGAAGGGTGAAAGAGATGGGAGAAAGCTGAGGGGTTTTATTGGGTTTGGCGCTTTGACCTTCAATTTAAGAACACACTTTTTCATTGCAATGCACACATGAAACTGAGTTTATCAGTGTGTGCATAAAAAGTTTCAAAAAAAAGCAGATGAAATAAAAATGAAATATTTTTCAAGTGCTGGCTTCATTTTTATGTAAAAAGGAAATCTCTTCCACAGTTGCAGATTTTGCTTTACTCTGTCTGCTCTTCCTCATTTTTCATGTCTCTTTCTCTTCTAACATTTCCCTCTTTTCTCTTTACCATCTAATTTTAGATATAAATTTTCTTATTTCCATTTTCTATATATGTCTCAATCTATATATATATATATATATATATTTTATTTTTTTTAAGTTTAAAATGTTCCAAGACTTCCCAAACAGGGAATTTCATTGACCGCATCTACCTTGGTCATGAAATATGTTACATTATTTGAAAATATGGAGCGCCCTCAATTTGCATACATTTTTCTTGTGAGGTCTCTTTGTGCATTCACCTTCTGATTAATGAACATATTAGTATTGATCTATATCTCAGAGATTACCTTGACTAATCAAGTTCTAGATAACAAGGAGTAGTATACTGATGTCATTAGTTCAATCCATCCATTCAACACTCAGTACATGTATGCATACATTGCATGCTATCGCAAACCAATCAGGTATAGGCTTGTACAGACTGCACTGGTTCAGGTTCACATGCTTAAATAACACAAGAAAAGTGCACACTGGACATAGTTGGTAGTGTCCATTGCCAACAGGTAGGGTAATCTGTCCACATCAATTATCTGAAGATAAGAATTCTCTCATAACAAACTTACAACATAATTAAGTCCCGCTCTCTATAGGCTTACAAATTAGACATCACCTAAGTCGACACGCTACGTCGCATCTCTAAATGATGGAGGGAGCAAAATCATTAGTTCTATTTTAGTTCCTAATCTATCAAAAATCCAATTTTAATCTCGTAGTTTATGCGTAAACAAAAAAATGGTCCTTGTTGAAAAATTGAAGTCGGTATTCATGAAAACATGATATTTACATTCCTATATTATTTTAATTTAATTTTATAAATTAATTATTACTTAAATTTCAATATATAAATAATTTTTACACTTGTACATTAATTTAATATCTATAAATAATTGTATTTATATTTCTATATTACTATTTTCAATATATAATAATCTTATATTTAGGCTATTTTAGTATGAAAAACAATATCTATATTGACTTATATATTAACCTGATTTTATTTTATTTTATAAAATTTTAATATATACAATATTATTTAGGTTAAACTATTATTTTGGTTTTGGACTTTGAATTTTATTCTATTTTGATCCGTAAACTTTTAAAAGTCCACATTGAGTCTTTAAAATTTTCTGTTTGTTTCAATTTGATCTTTAAATTTTTAAGTTTGTTTCATTTTCGTCTATAAACATTCAGATGTTCAAATCATAGTGTCTAGTATCGAAATAAATAAAGTTTTGTTTTTTATTTAATTTTTTAAAATTAATTTTCAGTACAATTTATAGAAATCATTAGCTACATTGTTAAACCAATTTTTATTTTTTATTTTTAACTTCCAATTTATCATTAAAATTTTAGGAACGTAGGTAATAGTATCCCAATTAAAGAACCGACGAAAGGGATGGGCCAAACAAGGAGTCTATTGGACGAGCTTCAACTATCAGAGACTCTTGAAACTACTAGAGTAAGAACCCCCGAAGTGAGCGTATTAGGGGGATCGTAAAACACATCCGACAAGGATCAAGGAGGATCTCGTTAATGTATAACTCAGGTCTCATTTTTTTTTTTTTTTTTTAAATTCTAGAGATTAAAATGAAACAACTTGAAAGTTCAAAAGCTAAAATTGTACTTTTAAAAGTCCAAGGACAAAAACGAAGTAAACTTGAAAGTCTAGAAATTAAAATTGGACTTTTGAAGTTGTAAGGACCAAAATAAAACTGTTAATGCCGAAAATGATCAACTGGGATCAACGGTACAATTTGTTTACTGTAGATGAGAAGCCTACAAAAATAAAAAAATTTAGGCATACCGGTGTGGTGTAAGCCATAGGGTCTCTGATGCCTAAGTCAGTAATGAATTTTGGAGAGTGTTTAGAGAGAGCTTGAGAGCTTAGCAATGACTTACAAAGCTTATTTTAGCCCGACTTGGCTTGGAGAGAAATGTGAATCGTTCCGACTTTTATAGCAGCCGGTAGTGTAACCGCTGCAGCTCACTAATGACGACTTAATGGTCAGTCGTTTGTAAGGCTGTCATTTAAGCCGACCATTAACACCAGCGTAACCCTGACCGTTACACTTAAGAGGTGTAACATTCTTATCTTGGGGGTTACTTGGAGTTGGCCAACCTTTGCAGGTCCTCACCTCCATGGCCTACCCCTTAAAGGTGTGAGCCTTCTAGGTGTAACTCCAGGACGTTACCCCTTAAAGGTGCAACAACTTATGATGTTACTTGGACTTGGTCGGTTCTTAGGGGAGCCCTGACCTCCAGAAATTTCCCCCCTTTGAGGAGTGTTCGCCTTCGACCGTCCCCTCAGGGGTCGAATTTTGACATGGTCCGACCCTCGAGGGGCGTGATTCCCACGACTGACATCGTGGGGGTGGTCAGACTTCTCAACGTGACTCTTGGCTGTTATTGGAGCTATCCAGTTGTCACTTGAACTCGACTGGCTCTTAGAGGAGCTTGGGCCTCCACGTCCTTCCCCCTTTAGGGGGTGTTCGCTTCCGACTGTCCCCTCAGGGATTGGTTTTGGACTCGATCAATAAGGACCTCCATGGTTTGCCTCCTAAAGGGGGGTGTTCACTTTCAGTGTAACTCCTGACTATTATCAGCAAATCTAGTTGTCACTTGGACTAGGTCAATAGTGACCTCCAGCTTGACCGTGAGCTCGATCTTGAGCTCGGCCACGAGCTAGACCTTGAGCTCGGTCTCGAGTTCGACCTTGAGCACGATCTTGATCTTGCTGATCCTTAGAGGGGGTTAGACTTCTTCGAATGCCTTTCGGGAGGGCCTATGCTTTGTCTATAAGTTACGGGGATAATTTCACCCACAATATTACCGACATTCTTCATTTTTGGACTTCATTTTGAATTTTGAAGAGTAACTAAGTGTTTGTTGTTAAGATGATTCTCTTTTTCAGAGCCTTGCTCTTTTAGGCATTCTTTTCAAAACTTTGGCCAAGTAGGCTCCCTTTGTAGAGACTCACTACCTTTTAGCTCTTTTGGGCCAAGTAGGCTCCCTTTTCAAAGACTTACTACCCTTTGACTCTTTCAGCCATATATGCTCATTTTTCAGAGACTCACTTGTCGACCGAGTAGGCTCCCCTTTCAGAGACTCACTACCCTCTAGCTCTTTTCGGCCACGTAGGTTACTTAGGCTCTCCTTGCAGAGACTTGCCAGTTTAAGCATCTTTCGAACTTTTGGACTACCTAGGCTCTCTTTGTAGAAACTTGCCCCTCTAAGCACCTTTCAAACTTTTGGGAGTTCGGCTTTTAGGTACGTCCCCTATTAAATTTTTGGTTCCATATATGTACCTATTCGAATTTATAGGTCTTTTTTAGACTTTTTTTTTAAAATTTTAGGTACCTTTATGTAGGAGTTTTTCGAATTTTAGGGTATTAATATGGCTCATTTTTTAGCTTATACACCTATGTTACATTCTTGTACCAAGTACGATGCTACTTTTCTAGGTACTTTATCAAATTTTTCCATAAAACGTTGCTCTAATTTAAATTTATATACAAAGTAGGTACTTTTTCCAAGTCTCGCCATTTTTAAGTACTTTTACTTAAATTACTCAAGTATGCTGCTATTTTTTCCTTGCCGTTAGAAGCTAGTTTTTGCAAAGTCTAGGCTACTTAGGTCCTCGTAGTCGAGACTCACCTAACTGAAATTGTATTTAAGAATTCTAGGTTTGTTAGGCTCTTTTTGCCGATGTTTACCTTTGATAGCACTTTTTGTAGAATTCTAGGTTACCTAGGCTACATAGGCCCTCTTTGCAGAGACTTTCCCTCTCGTTATACCTTTAGGTTACCTGGGCTACGAGAGTTCTATTTGTAGAGGCTTATCGTTTTCTGAGCATTTTTTCAGATTTTTGTTCCTTTGTAGGTACTTCTTCATACTTGCGACCATGGAGCTTTCCTCAGACTATGAGAGTGAACTACTCTCTTCCTTGCCCACCTCTTCTCATAAGAGATCTCATCGCAAGGTTGGGTCTGGGTTCCAATTAGTCCCTTTAGTATTGACTCAGCAAGATTTGGAAGTGCTTAGAGTTAAGTACCAATTTCGCACGATATTACCCTTAGACTTCCTTTGAGTGAAGAGAGATTTGACAACCCCCCTTAGGTGAAGTAGCGTTGTACACCACTATGCTTGAAAGAGAAGTTCAGCTGCCTTCGATCGTTCCACTTCAATAATTTCTCTGCACGATCGGGCTAGCTCCTATGCAGCTTGCACCCAACGTGTGGAACATATTTTTCGGAGTTCACAACCTTTGGGTATTTGCTGGTTTTGAGGGTCCCTTCAGTGTTGAGGACCCCCTCTCACTATTCTGTATTTGTCAGAATTCTGAGAAAGGTGTGAGGTGTTACCTAACCCCCGAAACCAACTTCAGCTCACTTGTGACCTGCCCAAACTTCCAGAAGGGGTGGAAGGAAAAATGGTTCTTTGCGGGGGGACCATGGGTGATTCCATGCCCATATGCTCCATTGACCGTTCCTACCTCCTATGGGACTTATTGTACGACTTCTAGAACTGTGCTTGTACACATGTCTTGAATTTCTTGGCTTAATCAACTTCAGTCTACACTAAATTGAGCCCTCGACCTAGGGTAACTAAGTTTCACAACTTGGTGTTGACATACCCTGCCAAGCTTACTCAAAGTGCGCAGTACTTGACGATGGATTCCTTGGCCCTCTACAACCTACTCCCTCAGTCAGCGGAACCACATGATATAGACTCACCCAACCCATAAGAGGGATCTGGCCCAGGTATACTACCTAACTTTAGATTTCGTTTGCATTTTTGGCTGATGTAAATTGTTAATCATATTTTACTTGTTTCTCAGCGACGATGGACTATGAGCCCACTCCGAGGCGCGCTTTTGATGTTATAATTCGTTATCCTCCCCTCTCTACTGTCAAGTCTCCTATCAAGGATAGAATGGATCCCACCACTGAAAATGATCTCCTTCTTGGCAACGACCATCTTTTTCTCGAGATTCCAAATAGTTTGGAGTTTGAATTGGACTTGGATTTTGAGGGTGCTGACCAAGATGTATCACCTGCTTGGGGCGGCCTTAGAGGTCCCATCACACTTTCTTTTGGTCCTCCTCCCGGGTTTGACTCTTACTTGCTATTGGGACCGTACCATTCTCACTTGAATTCTGCGGAGGAGCAGATTTTACTTTCCAGCTTGTTGTTCGAAGTGGATTCACATCCAACACCTTTTTCGACTGGGGAGGCCTCCGTGATGATGAAGAAGGGAGATCGCTGAACACATGAGGTATACTTGCTGCTGCCTGGCTCTAGTCTAAGGATTTAGACTTACCTTGTTTTTATATAGTAGGCTTTTATCTATTTCGCCTCAGCTTCTCGATAACTTTCAAAGGACTTACGTCAGATGCGTTCCTTTGGGTCTACTGTCTTCGAGCAGCTCATATGGGAGCTGGCTTAGGCTCGGGATGCTCAGCGTGTTGCTAAGGATGCTTTAGCGGACTCGAGAGCTTCCGACGAGGCGGCGTGGCTGTCGGCTACTCATGCTCGCCAAGAGGACTTGTCTGCCATTACCAATATTCGCTGAGACTTGGCTTCAGCTGAAGGGAAGTTGAAGAATGCTGCATACTTAGCTGGTGCATGGCTCTCGTGCCTTCGTTATTCTTGAGAACAAGGTTGAAGAAATAACCATTGGTTGAGCGTTGGACCGAATTAGAGAGGGAACCAGTCTTGACGACATCCTTCCTCTCTTCAAGTCGTTTTGCACCGCTAAACCTAGTGGAGTTGTTGACCCTTCACCTCGGCCTCTTCCAGCTCTCACAGATCCTCCTCGAGCCAGACTCAATAGACCTAGCACTAGCGAATATAGGGCTCAAAGCACTTCCTCCTTTTGTAGTAGTAGAGTTTCCTTTCAGTATTCTTTAGTTGTTTGAATACCTTGTTGTTTTACTTGAAATTTGAATTTTTTGGAATTGAATTTAATTTTTCTTTCTATGTTGACTTTTCTCTTATCTACCCCCAATTTAAGCATCTTGAATGAATTATTATAACATAGCTTTAATTAAGAGAGTTTTGTTTGAATCAAGAAAGAGTTTTTATAGCCAACATTTTGAAAAACAAACAAAATTGCATAATTCAAATTCTTACTTTCAAGGGTGCGGGTGCCTAAGTGAGTCACATAGGCCACCGCTACTTGCTCAAGTGTTAGGCCTTGCTGCCTTTAACACTACGTCTCTTGTTTGATGAAGCGCTCAAGTACATGCTTGGGGCTGGCTGTTCCCAAGTGCCACCGTTTGAACGGCCTCTCCCTAGTCCAGCTCCCGTTCTATTAACTTGACCTTAATAACTCCTACAACCCATCGCAGGGCTATATGGTAGCACTTTTGAGATGCGGGTTGTTCCCTTCTAACTTGTCCGACCCCCATTTGAGTGGGAAACTTCATCAATTGACGGTAAGTGGATTCCACCGCTTGGAGCTCATGTACGGTGGGTCTCCTTAGCTCTATGGCATCATATGCTTTAAGGGTGAGCACATCTCCCAAACTACCTTCATCGATGTGGATCCACCTGACCCAAATGTCGGAGGCAATCTAGCGCATCACTATGCAGTTGGCATATGGCGGTGGCCTCTGCCTTGGTGAAGTTTAGTAGCTCGTGGACATGTTCTGTTACTCGAACTTCTTCACCTCTACTACCACCTTTGCCCTGCCTCACTTTCCTCTTTTGCTTGGTTAGACTCCCCTCCAATGGGTCCACAATTGATCGCTCTTAACCGAGCTTGCCAAGGCTGGCTCTCAGTTATTGTTAGTGTTTCATCCTCCCACATTTGGCTGAGCACGTCTCTTAGGTCTGTCCTTGAGTCTATTCTCGTTGATCGGGCACCCAGGGTTCTTGAATTGGCTGAAGCACAGTTCCTTGGAGGATGGCTTTGGTACTGGTTGCTTCTGATGGACTGAGCTCTTAATCGACTCTCCTCGGGAATCTATTTCATGTTGTAAGTGCTACCTTTTTCGACCACTACCCTATAATTGAACGTGGTCAACCGGTCTTGAGTGTCGAGCTGAAAACTCTCTTGAAGCTACAATGGTCGGGACTCTCCCTGGATCTCATGCCAACAGCGTAGTTCTTCCTCCTTTGGCTTGTCTTCTTGCGGTAGGAGAAGCTGCAACCTCCTATGGCAGCTGCTGGTTGGTTGTGAGTGCAGCTTGGTTCGGAAGAGGCTGCTTAAGTAGCTTAATCAACCAGCCCGGTTTTCTGCCACTCTAAAAACTCGCTCTTCTAAGGATGATAGCCTTGGATCTAATTGCTCCGCTTCTTGCCGAAGCTCTCCACCCCCAGGAACCGGGTGGTTCTCGATACGTTCTGGCTCTTGCCTCTCCACATCAAATCTCTTTGGAGCTTGTTTGTTGTCGGACTCTCTGTGAAGACCCGACCCTTTAAAGGCCCTCAAAACCCTCACCCAAGTGCATTAATTAAATAACCCTTGAAATCATTTAATGAAAACATGATAGTTTATAAATTCCTCAATGAATCAAATCATCAAAACACAAGTTTCAAAAGATTCGGAGTACTCCTTCAAAGGAAAGAAATTAACCAAAAAAGAAAAACACAGTGCTTTGAAAATAAAAATAAGGCTAACATTAAAAGGACTAAATAAGATGCAAGACGTAAAAAGGACTCGATATGCCCATGGTCTCCGCTGCGCCAGATCAGCCATCCTGGTAAAGCCCGTGCGTACCTGTGGGTTACCATAGAAGAAAGAGAAAAGGAGGGTGAGTACTATAACTCACCAATGTATAACTAACAAATCAATTCTTACAACAGTGAATCAAAGAATGTTAAGCAGGTTAAATAAGCAAACAGGGAACTCCAATACAAAGATGTTGGGGCAACCCGAAGGCTAAGCCATCCCGAACCCTCGTGGTTCACACGCCAGGGCATCCCTACTAGAGATAAGCCTACCCGGTTTCATTTCTTTACATTACAACGGGGCAACCCATTTAGGGCTAAGCCAACCCGATTCCGAGTCATGTTGAGGTGTTATACAGTAAATACTACAATTTCTACAGATAATACCATTTTGTACACAATTACACCCAACTAGTAACATTCGAGTTTATCTAACATGCATTTATTCAGTTAAACAGTTCGGGACGAGAGTTAACCCCCATACCTTGTTCGTTTCCTACTCGAGGTACTCCTACGTGTCCGAATTGCGACTTCCGGAAGTTTTTCCAACAAAACTTGGGTAAAACAGGGTTAAAACGTCAGTATTAGGCCTTAAAACTATCAAAAACGGATCCAGAGCGTCGAAATTACCCAAAAACAAGTATCCGAAAATTTTCCGGCGACCGACGGCGGCGCGTGGCCGGAAAAGTGGCCAGAGCAAACGACGGCAGCGGCGCGTGGCGTTGAGGCTCACCGGCGCATGAGTGATACGCGCGGAGACAACAACTGACGCAACAGGGACGCGTGGTGTCACGGTCTTGCTTGTCCAGTGCGTGTTGCACATGGCCGCCTGAACCTCTACACCCTTTTTATCATGCCTTTATGTTATTTTGTTAATATTGCATGTTAGGATAGTTTCCTTCATTTTTGTCTAGGTGTTGACTCCTCGCCATTTTCATATGCAAGGGTGTATAAACTTGAATTTTAAAATTTGGCTGTTATTGTTTTTTCGTTTTACTTATATATATATATATATGTATGTATATATATATATATATGTATATATATATATATATGTATATATTGTATATGACTAAATATTTAAAAAGTTTGTTAGAACACCCATGAACTAATGTTTATTACAACGATAAACAATTCTAAATTTAAGTTTTTTTTTTGTTGATTATAAGTTTATTTATATTTCTTATAAATTTATTTATTGAAGATAGTCCGTTTGAATTTATTTTAATGACTTTAACTAATATGAATTATTAAAACTAATTTAAAATATTTTTGAACTTATTGAAGTTTAAACATGTATTATTTATTAAGTATTAAATTGGAAATGTTTAAAAAAACATACCTTTAAAAAGTAATGAGAAGTAATTATCCATTACTATATTTCATTTTTTTTTAAATGTTTTTTGTTATGAAATATTTTTATTTAAATGAAAATTTAACATAATAACATTACTATGATTTTCATATTTAATATAAGGGCTAACTTTAATGAAAATAACACATACAAAAACTTTTTTGTGTTTACCAACATATTATACTCAAAATAATAATAATAATAATAAATATCCTACATATTTTATTACGTTAAAATAGTAAGCCTATATTTGAGCATAGATTTAGATAATTTTTAAAATAAAATAAAATTTTATATAAATACATATTATTCTTAGGTGTAGCAATTTTATTATATTTTAAATTTTTTTTGAACTTACCAAACACACACATATATATAATTATATGTAAATTAAATTACAAAATAATTATTTCGCGTGCAAAACACGTTAAAATGACGTGCTTCAATAATATTATGGTGATAAAATATCGAAGTATTGTCAAATGTGCAATTTATTGAACTTTTCTTTTTACCATGCGAAAAAATTTACGAGTTTAAAGTGTGTTAAAAACTAAAATAATAGATAACTACACAAACCACACATTTTTTTTTTAAAGAAACAATAAAATAAAAATAACAACTCAAATAGGATATAAATATACGTACTAAACATTTTAAAATTTAAATATTTATCTATCTATAGTAAAATTATGAAATAAATAATAAGTGTCAAAAGAAAAATAGCTTTGCGTCATTAGTGTACGTCAAATGATCACTAGATTTACGGATTTAAATCTCCACCTCATTGTCTAGTAATCCAAGAAAAAAAAGAAATAAAGAATAAATTAAAATATCATTTTGGTCATCCCATTTGAACTTGTTTCTGTTATGGGTGAAATTATCCTCGTAATATCCGAACAAGGCATAGGTACTCCCAAAGGGCAACCAAAGAAGTCTGACCCCCTCTAAGGACCAATAAGATAAAAATCGTGCTCAAGGCCGAGCTCAAGATCGGGCCCACAGCTAACTCCCGACCAAAGAAAGTTTGACTCCCCCTTATGAGGTCAATCGTGGGAACCAGACCCCCTGTGACCAGACCATGTCAAAATCTGATCCTTGAAAGGACAGTTGAGGGCGAACACCCCTAAGGGGGCAAGCCATGGAGGTCACTATTGACCGAGTCCAAAGTTGATCCCTAAGGAGACGGTCGAAGGTGAACACCCCTAAGAGCCGGCCAAGTCCAATTGAAAACTAGATCCACCGATAACGGCCAGGAGTTAGACCGATGGTGAACACCCCCCTTTAGGGGGGAAAGCCAAGAAGGTCATTAGTGGCCGAGTCAAAAGCTGATCCCTTAGGGGACGGTCGAAGGCGAACACCCCTATAAGAGGGGGGGGGGGGGAAGCCATGGAGGTCAGGGTTCCCCAAAGAGCCGGTCGAGTCCAAGTGACAATTGGAACCACCGATAACGGCTAGGAGTTACACCGAGGGTGAACACCCTTAATTAAGGGGGGAAAGCCGTGGAGGTCGCCATTGACCGAGTCCAAAGCCAATCCGTGAAGGGACGGTCGAAGGCGAACACCACCTTAAGAGGCGGAAAGGCGTGCAGGTCAGGGTTTCCATAAGAGCAGGTCGAGTCCAAGTGGCCACTAGATCAGCCGATAACGGCTAGGAATTACACCGAAGGTGAAACCCATTTTAGGGTGGAAAACCATGGAGGTTCTTATTGATCGAGTCGAAAGCCAGTCTCTGAGGGGACGGTCGAAGGAAAACACCCCCTAAAAGGGAGAAAGACGTGGAGGCCCAAGCTCCTCTAAGAACCGGTCGAGTCCAAGTGACAATTGGATAGCGCCGATAACGACCTAGAGTCACGCCGAGAAGTCTGACCACCCCTAGGGGGTCAACCGTGGAAACTAGGCCCCTCGAGGGCCATACCATGTCAAAATTCGATCCCTAAGGAAACGGTCGAAGGCGAACACTCCCGAAAGGGGGGAAACTTGTGGAGGTCAAGGCTCCCCTAAGAGTTGACCAAGTCTAAGTAACATCCTAATTTGTTGCACCCTTAAGGGGTAATATCCTGGAGTTACACCGAGAAGGCCCACACCCTTTAAGGGTTGGCCATGGAGGTGAGGACCTGTAAAAGTTGGCCGAGTCCAAGTAACCCTCGAGATAAGACTGTTACACCTCTCAAGTGTAACGGTCAGGGGTTACACTAGTGTTAATGGTCGGCTTAAATGACATCCGTTACAAACGACTGACCATTAAGTCGTCATTAATGAGCTCAGCGATTACACTATCAGCTGCTATAAAAGTCAGAACGATTCACATTTCTCTCTAAGCCAAGTCGGGCTAAAATAAGCTATGCAAGCCATTGGTAAACTCTCAAGCTCTCTCTAAACACTCTCAAAAATTTGTTAATTGACTTAGACATCAGAGGCCATGTGGCTCACACCACACCGGTGTGCCTAAATTTTGTCTTTTTTGCAGGCTTCTCGTCCTCAGTAAACAAATTGTATTGTTGATCCCAGTTGAGCATTTTTCAGCATCAACAGTTGACGTTGTCTATAGGGATAAGTTAGTGTTCTACCTAGAAAGCTAAACTTTTTTCAAACACCTTTTAGCTGCAAAACATGACGCCCGGTTAGGGACACAGCAACCAAGTTCTCAACAGAGAGTGTGACAGCCCAACTTTTTGCCCTTATTTCGAGGTTAGTTTATTTACTTTTGGGCTTACCGGGAATTCCGGAAGTCGTTTTGATTCTTGTTTAGCGTTAAAAGCATTTAATTAAAGTTTTACTTCAGGGGTGTGAAGTTGGAATTTGAAAACTAGGGGTAAAATGGTCATTTTTAGGCCCAGGGGTATTTTCGTAATTTCTGCCAACTTTTTTGTCCTTATATAAAAGGACAAAAGGGGCAAAATTATTAGGTTTTGATTAAATTTTCTGGAATTAAGCGCCACCCACTTGTTTTCTCCCAATTTCTGTGATTTCCTACAGTCGCCGACAAAACCTGCAGCTCAATCATTGGCGTGGTTTTCGTTGCCGACAGCGTCAGCGCCGCTGACAGGTTTTTTCGCCTCGGGAACAGCCGCCGCGAGCGTTGACCAATCACGTGAAGAGAGAGGCAGCCACATCTAATCAGAAGCCGCGACAGGATCTGTCGCCGTCAGCGCCGCTGTCTTCTTGTCCTGCACGTGTGCCGACAGCCGCCGCCGTTGTTAGCGACCCTGAACTATCACCACTCTCAAATGTCTCGAGCCTTCGAGGTTCTCAACCCTCATCATCAACTCTTGGATGGGCATTCCCTCCACACGGCCAGCTACCACGTCAATCATGTCGGCTTTGGAATCAATCTCATCAAGGCGAGATTCCAAGAACCGAACAATGTCTGGGAGCTCTTTCTGGTATAGCATCTCTTCTTCAAACAAAACCAACCGGTCGACCTGGGCCTTGACCATCGTCTTCTTCTCGACCATTTGCGCAATTACTTTTCAACGGAGCAAACAAAGCTCTAATACCAACTGTCATGATCCAAGTTCGTTGTCGTTGCAAAGCGATCGTGAGACACTTGCTCTAACCTGGCGAGCAAGTCAGCCAAACGAAAATCGCAGAGCGGGTGGCACGACAGGGCCAACCTCCCAAAATAAGCCTCGAGAAAGGTTTTTCGTAAGAGAGAGAGAACGTTTTGAAATATATTTTGTCTTTGAAAAGTATATGATAAGATGAAATAAGGGACGCAACAACTAGCTTGCATTATTCATATAATCACTTGGTAGGAAGGAAGTTTCAAGAAGTCATACCCCCTATTCATATTCAAGCTGCTCACTTGATAATTTATAAAAAAGGATTGTAAGGTTGCATGTCGGATTCAAATATAAATGTATATATTCAACAACAATTAAGACAATTGAATAGACATCAAATTATAAGATTTTGAATATTGAAGAGTATTTGAAAACTAAGAATTAAGTAGAAATCTTAAAGAGAGAAAGATAGATCAAAATGTTGAGAAAGAATTGTAAAGATTTTTTTTTCCCTCTCTCTCTTTAGTCATAGAAATTCAACATATAACTTTAAAATTCCATTATTTTACTATTTAATACAAAAAACTTAAGTTGAAAAACCCTTTATATTCAACTTTTAATATTCTTATATATTTATTACTTATTATTATTTTTTTTTAGTTATTTTTTATTACTTCAATAATTGTTATTTTGGTTTTTTTCTAAACAAAATACTTTATAACTATTAAAATGTAAGTAACATTATGTAAAAAAAGATAAGAAACATTCCATTACAACCTAATGAGATCAAATAAATCTCTTTAATTTAAACGTATATTAGAAATATCATAGTTATTGATAAGAAAGATTTTTACACTATAAAGCTTCTTTTGATTTAAAGTTTTCATAGAGCGAACTCAAAGAAATCAAATAAACATAAAATACATAAGTATAATTAAGTAAATAACAAACTTTATAAGTAAATAACAATGTACCAATATAAAAATACAACAACAACAAAAATGAAATCCAGAATTATACTCATTCGATAAAACTTGCTCTTTTGTAAGGTTGCGAGTTTGGATTCAAACATGAATCGACACAAGTATCTCTCGCCAACTTGATGATAATTAACATTGCAACAAAAGATTCCTATAAAACATTGCAACAAAAAAAGCTAGTAAGATGAATGTTAGATTAAGTAATCCAACAAAAATAAAAACAACTACATAAACATCAAATTCTAAAACTTTGAAGATTGGGAAGCCTTTAAGAACTAAGAATTGAGTGAAGATTTTTAAAAATGAATGATAGATCAATGTTTCTTTTTTATAGTAAATATTATTTAGAGTTACAAAACTTTTTGAATTTCAAGAGCTAAATTACCATTATTTATTTTATAAATTGTAATTAATAAAAAAGGTTAATTAGTTGAAGGACCTTTTATATTCCAATTTTTAAGTTTTGTATACATTTGTTATTAACCATGGTTACTAATTTTAGTTATTTTTATTAAATTAAATACAAAAAATTTTGTAAGATAAAAAGTCATAACTTACATCCCCTCTTCTTCTTCTTATTTTTATTGGTTAAATATTTAAATTTATTCTTTTTAAATGTATGTGATTTTCACTTGGAACTTGTTTTTACTCCAAGTCCATTTATTGCTATTTTATTATAATTGAAGTGTATATTATATTAATGGTATATTTGTAATTTTGTAAGATGGCTTAGGGGCAAAACCGTCCGAAAATGATTTTCCTCCTAAACTACATTTTAAGGTAGTATGATGATTACTGTGAGAGGCAACATAACAAAACATTTTTGAAGCACGTCATAATCAATAATTTTTGTGAGAGACATCATATCCAATATTGTTGTTGAATTGTCGTCAAGTGGTGGCGCACTTAGTTGAAAGCTTGAACTTTGAATGTCGGCTCCCTCCAGATCTCAGGTTGAAGACCAGCCCTAAATTTTGAAATTTGTTTCATTTTAGCTTTTTATCTGGCAAAAGTCTAATTTTAAACTTGCACTATACTATTTATTTGTTTTTTTTTTTTTTTTTTTTTTTTTTGTAAATTGGTCTCTATAGAAAAATTAAAGTCAATATTAATTGAATTTGGTTCAATTATGCCCATACTTTTAATACAATGAAAGGTAAATTGTGAACATATTTAAAAATTTTAATGAAGATTATGATCATTTTTTTCAAAACAAAATAAATTAGAAGACTAATTTTAAGTTATGTTTTTTTTTAAGTTTAGGGATCGAAACAAAACAAATCTCAAATATTAGGGACTAAAAATGGACCCTTGAAAATTCGAGAACTAAAATGGAACAAATCTCAAAGTTCATAAACTAAAATTGAATTTTTAAAAATTCAAGCCCTCAAATAAAACAAATGTTAAAATTTATGGACTAAAATAATTTTTTGTCTAAATAAGAAACAAGAAAATAGTTATCTAACGAGTTTGTTTTTTTTTTTTGTTTTTTTTTTTTTTATGAAACCAGAAAAACAAACAATTATTAAATATATATTGGAATAATTTTTAATTTATTTATTTTTCCATATTTAGTGGTTCACGATCTCATTGTGATTACTCTCCATAATTTTATTCATTTAATGTTGAATGTGTAGAAAATCCAGAGAGAGTTTCATAACTCTTCTGTATTCTTTTTATTCTTTTTTGGTCTGATCTATACCTACTTTTTTATAAAGAAAATCACAACAATTTTGAGAGCTAAAAAGAGTGATAGCGTAAAAGAATTAAAAACTCTATTATCGTTCATGTTTATTATTATCGTCTTTTATTTCTAAATGTTCAATTTCAATCCATAAATTATGAAATTTGTTTAATTTAGGTCTTTTACTTTTCAAATGTCTAATCTTAGTCCTTAACTTTCAAACAAGTTAAAAAATAGTATCGTTTTAAAATTAATCAAATGTTAAACGTCTAAAGAATAATAATAATATGTACTCTCTCCTATGAGATTTTCTGAATGCTCATCTTGGCAACAAGCCCTTTTGGTCACATGGAGTAGCTTATGGTGGGGAGAGTTGTTTAACAAGGAGATCTATCGAAAGGTGGGGTAATGGAAAGAAAATTGTGCTTCTGGGGACCCGTGGCTCGGGGAGAGGGTAAGGCTTGTGCCTTTAGTGTTAGCGTGTCTAAGAGTGAGCTTAAAGTGGCTAACCTTATTGACATGAAACATAAGTGAAATAAGAATAAAATTAATTCTATATTTTATTAGGTTGAGGCGGGTATGATTGCTCGATTCTGACTGTTGAAGCAGATTGCGAGGATGAAATTATTCAGAATCTTCAGTTTAGTGTTAAGAGTGCGAAACACTTGGCAACGAAGATCAATAATGCTAAGATTTCTTCCTCCTCGAACAATTCCTTAGTGGCCAAGATTTGGGATTCGTTTGGAAGATGGAGGGTTCCTCAAAATCAAGATTGATGCTTGGAATATTTTTAACAATGTGATCTTGTCAAAATCGAACGTCCCCTCAAAAGGAATTGATATTATTTATTGTTGTTTTTTATGTGGAAAGGCCAAATAAACGAATATTCACTTGATCAAGGATTGGAGATATGCAATCAAAGCATGTATGAATGTTTTCTTTTACTTGACTAACTTTGTTTCCCTTTTCCAAGACTTTAATTCGAGGGAGGCGTTGTGGGACAAGCGTTACAAAACTATTATCGTGATGTAGCAAATATAGCATTATTAGAATACTATATATCATAGCGCAATAAATGTCTAATTATTATAATTTAATCATGGTATATAATTTCTAATTCGGTATCTCGTCATAATAATGTTTCTTTAGTTGGTGCAGGCTCTTTAAAGTTTGGTGTCATCTGACAATGGGGAGAGTGGAGTCATCCTTCAATGGGATCGTGTAAAATCAATGTCGATGGCTCATGGTTGGGCAACATGAAGAGTGGGAGGAACGGTTTTGATCGCTTGTGATAGTCGGGGAAGACCAATTTTATAGGGCGCTAAAGGGGAGATTATTGCTCCCTTGGCAACTTCATGGAGGGGCTTGTTATGAGGAATTTCCAAGGCATATTATTGAGATTTCTAAGGGTTCTATCCTCACTGTCTTCGTGAAATTGGATTCTATAGAGATTATCAATCTTATTTAAGGGGTTTTCGAAGATATATTGGAGATCAGCACGATCATTGCTGACATTAGAAATTTGATTTACCGGATATGAAACATTTCTTCTTTTCTTTTTCGTGTAGCTAACATGTTCGCTAAGATTTACCTCATTTAGGGAGCATGTACAAGTTGTATTTTTGATAGCTCGAACCTTGATGACTTTGATTATATTTTAAGGTGGGGAGCTTCCCCTACAGATTGCTTTTATGGCGATTAAGAAGTGTGCTTGCTCTGATTTAGCTATTGGTTTAATGAATATACTATTGTTTAGTGTGTGTGTATATATATATATATATATATATATATATATATTCCAACATATTTCTTTCTCTCTTTTTCATCTTTCTTCATTTCTTCTCCATTTTTCATTTCTTCTCTATAATCATTGGATAGGTTTCAAATTTCAATTCATTAACTTTATTTCTCAACATAATCCCAAAATCATCAAAGTAATTTCTGTTATGATTTACGTGAGTTGATCCAATTTATGACAATTTGTGATGACTTGCGAAAATGAAAGCACATGTAACAACTTCTTAAGAGAAGGTCAACTGACTTCACTGATCATTCTGCTCTTTGAATTATATTCAATAGAAGATCCGGTGACAAATTCACATAACGGCTCTGCTTAATCGAAATCAACAATGATGAATAGTTTGCTCATTGACAAAACGCAACTGTCTGAGATAGCGTAATTCAACTCCCTCCCTTACTTTTCTCTATGAATATCCACCGCTTCCTCGTGTTGAGAAATTAAACCAAGGAATTGAAAATTACTTAATATTATTGTGTGTTCTTGAGAATCAAAATCCAATGAGGACTAAAGACAGATCGACGAGCTGGCGGCCATTCATTAGTCAAAAAACCATGTGATAAAGAAGTGAATGTGGCAATGACCACATTGGTGAAATACTCATGATACATTCAGGTACTAAGGTTTGATGATTTGTGAAGAAACTATGTTCATGAAGGCGGAGTTTAAAACCCCTATATAAGATTGGACACTTCATAATTTAAGGGACTGAAATTGAACAAATAACATAGTATAGAGATTAAAATTGGACATTTGAAAGTTGAGGGACTATATTTGAACAAAATCCAAGTCTAGAAATAATAATACTATTTTAACCTTAATCATCAATTAAAGAGTAGCCACAAAATCTTTAGTTAATTAACGGCTATAATAAATTCTAAGATTACATTTTGATATAAACATTGATTGAGGTTAATCTGGTGGAATATGATAAATGTTATCCCACGAGAGTTTTTATTATATATGTTACGTATGATTATTTTGGATAAGATATCAAATTATATTTTCTAATTTGTCGTCATAGATTAGAAAAATGAACATAATTTGATATTTTAACATTATGTTTAAATGAATCTAATTGAATCAGAACTTTATCCCACATGCAAGTTTTATGTCATTATATTCATATTTTTCATGATTATACATTGGTAGAACATACCTTCGTATTTGCTTCAAAGTTAGTTACTTGAGCATAATTAATTAATTCTAGCAATTTAATTTGCGTGTTTCTTTGATTTAAGTTGTGGTGCTCCTAAGCTCAAATCCCTTACATAGTTTGGACTAAGAGTTTTTTTTTTCATCTTGAATGCATGGATATGCTAAAAGGTCTAACAAATACGAATTCTACGGTACATCTCATAGCATTAGGTTTTCAAGAAATGAAAAATTTCTTGAGGATGACTTGATTAATGAGAACAATCGATCTCAAGCTATTGATCCTGAAAAGATTATTTAGATGTTCAACATGTCACTTTAAGTGGTGGACCAATTTATCACTATGGTTAACAACACGCCTGAAGTACAAGCGCATGTTGAAGAACCAATCCTATAAGTACAACAAGTTGTTGATCTTAATCTAGTAGACAATGAGAATCAACCAATTCATGAAATTGTTGAATAAAACGTTCAACAATATGATCATGTTTCACATTAGAATGTTGATACAACATTAGGAAGATCTACTAGAGCAAGGAAATTAGTGAGAACTTTGTTTGTAAATTTAATAAATTCATTAATGGATTAAAAGAAGCCTTTGATCAGCAGTAGTAGTCAAAATTTCATGATGTTATTACTTGCTTTAGTTTCAAATAGAACTTTATTCATCTATCTATATGCCAAAATGTCAATGAGAGTAATATATGTTTTCCTGTTTTATATGTATGCATTTTTCTTGAAAGTAATGATAAAAGTTTGATACATAGGTAGAACAATTTTATCCAAGAACTTTGATATGAAGGATACGAGTAAGCCATCTTATGTCATTAGTATAAGATCTATAGAGAAAGATTTTGAGATATTTTGGGCTTATCATAAGAGACCTATATCAACCAATTTTTAAAGAGATTTTGGATGAAATATTGTTCATCATTGTGAAATGCGATAAATTTAGTCTTATACAGTCTCTTAGAAATTGAGCTAAAATAGGAATAGGTGAAGAACATTTCATATGCTTTCGACTTGATAGCCTAATGTGGGCTCAAGTCTGCACTAGCCTTGACATTGCATTTGTTTTCACGATGCTATGAAGATTTAAAAGTAACACTACTTTAAAACAGAGCAAAGGTGACAGGCTAGTAAAATGGTATTCCAAAAACATCGATGAACATTGATTGGCCTTAAAAAATTGGATATTTAATGACATTTATTTTTGGTTGACGGACTTAAAAGTTCATTAAGGTGATAGGTAGCCCATCACAAAAAAAATTATGTCATTATAGAGCATATGTGACAGGCTGCATGGCACCAAAAGTGCGCGCCTATGCATGCTAAAAGTTTAACAGTTTCCCGTGCATGTAAAACACCTTTTTTCCATTTCTCTTCCCCAAGAACATTTATCCTTTTTGCTTGAAAACTTCTCTTCTTTTCTTTCTTATTTCAAGGTTTTGTATGCGTTTTAGTAGGGTTTTGTTTGAAAGTTAAGAGGGTTTCGAAGCTCAACAACCTCGACCATTTATTTCTCTCTTAACCAAAGGTTGAGGTTTTTTACAAGTTAAAGTTTTTTCCAAGCTCTCGGCCATTTCTTTCTCTTAAGTTAAGTTACATTGCGAGTTCTTGGTCATTTATTGTGGTTTTTATTTTTTATAGTTTTAGCTCTTCATGAGATTGATTTAGCTACTTAGTTAACTTAAGTATTAGATATAGTTAGCTCTTCGCCATTTATTTGAGAATTTTCATTTGGTATGAGTTTTAGCTCCATGTATTTAGTAATACGCGCACAAGCGATGCTATTTAATTGATATGAATAATTATAATACGGTTAGCATTGTCTAAGTCCTAAACATCACTCAGTCGTATGATAACGTGTACGCTATCAATTGAATCAAGTAATAAATTTCTAAGTCATCTCCATGGAGAAAGATTATTTTAATAATTTCATATTCTAAATTAGGAATCATCAATTATTCATATAAAAGATCAGTTGAACATGTTTATAACGTAAGTGCGGAACACATGCTCAATGCGGCAATTGCCTACAACAAAATACCATTAATAGCAATAACTAACTATATTAAAACATGTCAGAAAATAAAACAATATTAAGTAACAACAATAAAAAATTAATAAGAATACAAAGATCATTAATTAGGATAGTTTTTTGGTAAGAAGAATAATTCATGTTGCATATTACTGTCTTCTCCCGAAGTACATCTCTCTTATTGTTATCTGCATTAAGGATGTGTTTCGCACGCATTAGTGGGATGAATATGAGACTCATCCCTAAGCCTATACAACCATATAGTAAACTAATGACAACAATAAGAGATCTTTAATCATTCTTTTCTCTAAATGAAGAGAAAAACAAACAAAAAGTGGATGGTCGGTCGACCCTTGTTAGTTAACATGCTTACTTTGTAAATGATTACTTCTTCCTTGCCCTAATTAATCAACTTTGTTTCTTGTTACTAACTTAAACTTGCAATTACTTAACAAAGATAATGTATACAACAATCATAATGCGAAAGACAATTGACAAAAACTGAACAACATCTCCCTACACATAATGACTGAGTAGAGAGTTGAGTTACTCCTCTCATCAAAAATTAGTTTTGAGATGGATGCTCACATAGACAAATCCAAGTTTTACATCTTAGTGAGCCAATTTTTTCTATTCGCGAGTGTACAATACATGCACCTTGACTATTTTCTAAACTAACTTCACAATTCTACACAATTTTGTTGTCGAAAAAGTAATGCTTTGTAGATGACAACCATGAATTAAAATTATAACATTTAGATTCCACAAGAACCACAAGTTATGATGATTGATGGTCGGAAATTGTATTGTATAAATGTATTAAAAAATTATTTTCAAATGTGAATATATAAAAGAGCAAAACTTTAAATTTTCCATTTATAAAAAAATGTCTTTTCACATTTTAAAATGTCAAGAGTTTGACTTCACAACTCTAAACTCTAAATTAGTAGATCTCAAAATTCAATATAATATTTAATTTGCTCTCAAAATTGCAACCATGTAATATTTTTTTGTAAATTAAATATTAAATTTAATTCGTAACTTAAAAAGAACTATTTTGATAATGTTTAAATATTTTAAATGTAAATATTTGGTGGACATAACTTTTTAAGAAACTATGATTTATCATTTATAATAATTGAAACGAAGTAAAGAATATAAATTAGGGGATTTTTCATGTATTAGAAAAAAAAAAAAGAAAAAACTTATGTAGCCAAATTTTGAAAATGTTTCATAGTTTGGCTTAATCTGATAGTCAAATAAATTAAGAGTCAAATACCAATTTTCAGGGATTGCATTGGTGTTGAACTGAATTAACACCTAACAATAAAATTACTGCACCGCCAAACCTTTTGATAATTTAACATGTTTTAAATATAAAGAAGAAATAAAAATGAATGAAAAATAAATAAATAAATATATACACTGAATCGAGGAAGAAGAGTTGAACGAAAAATGAAAGGAAAAATATTAAAGAAAAGAAAGCTAATTGGCGATATCAAGGATCAAACTTGCATAGCCGACGAAAACGGTTGGTCAAATCTGCTAAGGGATAGGCTATTCTAGGATTATCATGGGAAACTTATATATAATATAATGTATTCACACTCGCGCGCACACATTAAAAAAAAATTGAGATCATCACGGTTTTAAATTCAAATCGAAAAAAAAAAAAAAAGAAAGTGCGGCTCATCTAGTCTTTGTATAAATCCACATCTAGATGCTCACTATCTAATATTGTATTAGAGCCAATTACACCCAACAAATATTCTCTTCAGCGAGCAGGTTAAGAATCTTACATTAAAAAAAGAAAAAAAAAAGAAAAAGAAAATGCTCTGTTCACACGAGATTTCATCAAATAAGATAAATATGAGACACGTCTAAATGAAGAATACATTTCGAGCTTTGTAACTTATTTTTTCAGTTGATTTGTTTCAAGGGTTTTTGCAGCTTGTTCTCGAGATTGATTTGTCTCAAAGGCTCTACAACTTGTTCTTAAAATTAAGTTTGCTGGTGTTCGATTGACCTTTGACTTGTTGATCTTCTTGTATGTTGGTCATTGTCTTGTAGATCATTGGATTAGTCCCTGAGCTTGATGTTCTTCTTTGATAATCCACTTGAAGAACACGATGTGTGTTCTTCGTATTTGAGTGACTTGTTTATGAAATCGTTTTTACCTTTAAAGTGTCTTTTAGCTTCAAAAGAGTGTTTGATCCTAACAAATTTGGAGTGACTTCAACCATTTGTGAATTCTTTGTGAAGTTTCAAATTTCTGGATCTCTAAAAATGAAAAAGAGATTTCCTATTTATAGAGCTTTCATGCACCTGTGCTTGGGTCTTGGTAGGCCTTTGGGCCTGGGCCTGGGCCTGGGTTTGGTTCACCAACATATATTGGACTTATTTTGTAAAGACCCACCCTGAACTAATGCCACTACTGTAACGACTCACCCTAAACTAGGGTTACTTCCGCTTACTTAAACATGCATCTAATGAAATATCCCTAAAAGTAGGTAAGAATAGTGAATAGAAATGCTCCATTGAGTCTTAAATGCAAACGTTTAATAAAACAGTCAATGGGTACCCAGTTATTAAGAGTTGAAACCAAAACATCGCAGAAAATCAATGGAATCCAGTTTTTGTTGCTAAAACATGAACCTAGATATGCAAAAAGACAGAATATTAAAGAAAAACCGACACGACACGAGTCCATGGTCTCCGCAGCCACTCCGATCAACCATCCTGGTAAAGCCCATGCGTACCTGTGGACACCACAGCAATGAACGGGGTGAGTTATAAACTCAGTAAGGTTTCCGTCGGGGAACGATAACCACAATATAAGAATCATAGACAGAGAATTTCATACAATTACAACGTCGAATCACAAAAGTCTCTTAGGACCTAAATAATCAGTCATTGGGTGATCAAATAAAAATAACTCCGGGGCTATCCCGTAGGACATGCCACTCCCGGGTCTCTCTCTAGGTAATCGATACACACATCCGGGGCTACCAACTAGGGCATGCCACTCCCGGGTCTTCCAAGGCCATCCACTCAAATCATGATCACAACATTCATAAAATAGATATGACAAAGTTGGTAATTAATCCGGCTACAAGGCAACAACTACCACTATTCTTAAACTACTTTTAACTACGCACGCTAGTAATTAGGTTCTAAGCTCGTAAAAGTGTCAAGAAGTCCCCTTACCTCGCTCAAGAATTCTGGCTTCCTTTACCGTGTTCGAAATACTCGCCTCGGGACCGTTTTTCCAAGCTTAACTAAGCAAAATAGTGTAAATTGTGCAAAACAGTGCAA